>NMRB01002845.1:61192-75428 GCA_002633025.1 Notospermus geniculatus
GTCTCGCTCACCCACTGATCCAGCCTCTGTTGCGAATCTGGCATTGTGTACACACAGGCTGCGCGAGACTGCTTGCGTGAGGCTACTTTTGCACAGACCTGTGTAGCCGTGGAACGCATCACATCGGCCAGATTTGGCCTACGTGTACGTCCGCGACCTCATCACAGCTTAGGAATAAAATAAGTCCCAAGTGACTGGCGTAACATTCTTTGTTTAATGCAAAAATATTTACAGATGTTTTGTGAATAATTGTATGGCAAGTAACAACTATCATAATAAGCGAGGTTTGTAGGTATTTTGATCCTAGTAACTACGGCCCGGGGGATCGAGGGATCACATGATCTGCCAAGCCAAGTAGTTCGCTGTCAATCACTCGGCGCCATCTTGATTTCCCACAATCCTGTGAGCACGGCGTAACAGATTGGTGCGAGGCAGGAGCGCCTTCTGTTGTAACAATGGCGAATCTGGAGAATTGCACTGAAGTGGAGAGCTCTGAATGAGTTCTTTTTTTCTGGTGGGCCTACATGTATGTTAACTACTTACCCAACATCAGCATAGCAGTGACAATTATGTTCGTCATGAGGGCGAATCCACAGAAGACCAGGTGGGTTCGGTTACCAAACCTTGCCCGGATCACTTGTAGGAACGTCTTGGCCCCCGGGGCACGAATCTTCAGCTGAACCGACAACATAGCAAACAGCAGTATCTGTATCGTGGCGCCTGCAGCGTACCAAAAAGGACCACTAATGCCGAACTGTTGGCAAAAATGAAAATAAAGAAAAATATGAAAGAAAATAACGCCAAAACAGCCCGTACTTTCACAGCTGAGAAAATGCCATGTAGCCGCGCGAAGAACTAACGTAAACACGGGGATTTCGAAAAGCACGGCGAGCTTGCCGTGTCTCAAAAACCCGTATTTTTCAGACACGGGGTTCTTGAAGCCCGGCAATTCAAAGGTGTGACCGCAAAAAACCCGGGGATTTTATGTAGTGTACAATTACGGCTTATTTCTGTCAGAAAAATAAGTTCGTAACACTGGCTGCATTGTCTGTCGGGTTGGTTGGTGAGGTAACGCGATGCCGTGACGCGAATTATATGTCATTAAAAAACTCCCACAGAGAGTATGAAGTATGGGTTGTGTCAAGTTGACCAGAAAGTTTTCAAACCCATTGTTTAAAAACCACACGATTTCCCGAAGGTGGTTTTGTTTTACAAAATGCGTTCGAAAACATGTATGTCCCCTGCCCTCTCATTAGTATTGAGCAGCCGCCCACAGTGAGGGTAAAATTATTAGATAGCAAGAAAACTAGCATGGCTTCCTCGCCAACAAATGGTTGTTTATTTTTGCTCTTGCGCTCCCTGTAATTGACGGCACATTGTATTTTAAGCCGACCTGAAACTTTCCTTTCCAATATTTGATATCTTGCATCGTATAATTGTTCGCCGGAGTTGGCGCGCATCGCTGACACTTAAAGCCGCACACTATGCACCGCTACTCACTCCCCAATTCGGCCGAAATATAGTGCAACCTCATCTACAGGCGTGCGTAGTGTATAGAACCGTAGAACCACATATTATAGCATTATCCTGCATCGAGGTTTTGGGAATCCCCTTGGGGAATCCCCAATGCTGTGTGTAGTCTTGCGCAGCCAGCCACACAGTACTTCTACGGTTCCCCAGATTCGAAACAGCGGCTGGGTGACCGAGACTATGCTCGTCGATTATAACCCATCTGTCTATAGTGTCTGGCTTTAATCACAGCTCGTATCGAATAGTAAATACAGTGCTCAGCGACTTTGGAATGTGATCGTAAGGGAAGCTTTGAAATAATGATTACCATTTGGACAAAGAGCCATTCTTCGCTGTTCTGCCACAGTCAATATTTATTTCGTTAATGAGGGTCTCTTGAGAGGGGCGGGTCTCGTTGTTTGAATATGATGCGAGGACATCGTCAACGCGACAGCTAAGAAATGGACTGAGAAGTTTGTTTTACTGCTAATAGAGTCTGCGACGTGAGACTAGACGTGATTTTGGTAGTGCCATTTCCTGCCCGTAGCCGGTGACCGACTCATTCTCGTCCCCAGAGGTGAATTACGCACGCTTTCACCACTGGCGCCACCGATGTACATGTACAATTTTTTTCGAATGCATGGCGAGGTGCACATGGTACACGGGCGATTACGATGTAAAAATATCCATTGAAACTGCTAACTTTAGGCAGTTTTGGCCCATGTCGTCTTCTTCAATGTGCTTTACAACCGAGAGCTGGCTTTTAACCTTGTTACAAGCATTTAAGTATCTCAGAAAAGTGTTTTTGCAAGAACGTTGCCGAGCATGTCGGAACGGATGGTGCTAGAGGTAGTAGTGGAGCGACCGAGTGGACTTACCCGAGTATTAAGGTTGGGGTGTGACCGACGACTGCGTCCGCGACGTTTTACATTATAGAGTTTTCGCAAAGCCCCCGAAACGCCGACGCGAACGTCTATCCTATTATTCGCTGCTCTCTTCGTGGCATCGAACCGTGGGATTGGCGTTTCGCGTTGGCGTTTCGGGGGCTTTACGAAAAACTCCGCCTATTGTCGTTTTTCGCTCTCGTGCACGCATCGCTTTGCTCAGATTGGTTCTGTCACCGCCACAAGTCTTCCCCGACTTCTGCGATGCTGCATAAACGGACGTGTGTCCTTACTGCTAGGGATTAGGTTAATCCAATGACAGAATGCATAACTTTGTCGCATATCGGAATATTGCGTGTCCAAGCCAAGTACATTATAATGAATAACCTTGGGTTACGACGAGATAATAGGGAGGTTTCGAAATCAAACGATAAACGTAAACGTTAACGACAACGTTATTTTTGTACCAAAAATGCAATATAAAATCTGGTTAATGTGTAGTACGAAAAATAACGTTGTCGTAAAGTTTACGTTTATCGTTTGATTTCGAAACCTCCCTATTGATTCGTCGATAACCTTTTTCTAAAATGGCAAAGCGCAGCGATCTGTACCTCTCGTTCTGACGAACAAAGGTCTGCATAGTGTAACATCAGTTGGTGTTCCCCATCTGTTAGCTTTCCCGTACAATAGACTGACGGAATAAGCCGCGACTTGATAAAAGAATATTACTATCCGTAAAAGACGTTACACAAAATAAAGACAATAGGGAGTTCAAGAAATCAAACGATAAACGGCAACTTTACGACAACGTTATTTTTTGTACCGAAAACGCAGTACATAATCTGGTGAATTCGCAGTATGAAAAATAACATTGTCGTAAAGTTAACGTTTATCGTTTGATTTCTTAAACTCCCTATTGTCAGTCATAATCTCTATAGTCGTTGTGATGCGATCTCGAGCCGTAGCCGAGAAAGACGTTGGGTGGCGTGGCAATCGCCGGGTGCTTTCGTGTTGTAGCAGATGAAAAACAGGATTGGAGATCATCCCGACGGCTGCAGCGCCGCCCAACGCCTTTCTCAGCTACGACTCGAGATCATCCCGACGATGCGGCGCCGCCTAACGTCTTTCTAAAGCTAGGCGTACATGTACATGTGCGGCAAATCTCGATGCGGCAGGGGTGTTTTCAAAGTTGACTGACCCAACGGTGTCGAATCGTCATTTATCCGGGTCAGTCGACTTTAAAAACACCCCTGCCGCATCGAGATTTGCCGCACATGTGCGCCTGGCTTTAGCTAAATCGTTCCGACGACTCCAGCGCCGCCCAACGTCTTTCTTAGCGACGATTCCAGATCGTATCACAACTAGAGATAATGAATAGCGACTTTATTTTGTTACGTCCTTATTCGCGGTTATAGCCGCCGCTAGGGTATCAAACCGGTTCGTTATTTGGCAAGGAACATTGCCACTTGAACAGAGTTTAAATTGGCAAGACCAGGCCGTAAGGCGAAGCAACGTGCGCAAAATATTGCTGGCAAAAATCCTTGTACGAGCAAGAAATTTTGCCATGTACACTACGGAGTTCACGCGATACCCGTATGATCATTACCTTTGCATATCATTACCGAAGATGGTCAAACTCATTAATGAGATTTTTCTCCGCAATCAGAAGTTATCCTCAGATCACGTCGACTAACAATACGGACATCAATAACGTAGTCAATTCAAAGGTTGTTCTGCTCATCAGTTTTGATTATTGCGCTTCTGAGGGAATTGACGTGGACGTCGTCAAACGACTTTCTGTCAATCCAACGTCACCTCTGTCTAAAGATTGGCCTGCAAGGATTCACATCGATTTCAACTCTGACCCAAACACCGCTCTTTCGAGTCCACAGTGGAATGACGTTCCTAAGCCAGCAGCACACTGGTATGGTACTCGCTCATGTACTATTTTTCATCGGACTTTTGCATGTGTTAGCACCAGGCGTGCCTAGCGCGTTCGTACATGTCGTAGGTACTAGAATAGCCGGTGGGGGCGCAGGTGGTAACTATAGGAACTACATGTATTATCTTGACACCTTTTCTATTTTAACATGGGAAACCCCTTCGTGATTGGTTGATTTCCTAGTGGGTTAAAGGTAGGTCACTTCTATCTGCATTCCGGTACGTCAGCCATATTTGGAATTGATAATAAATTTACATAAAATTCCCAATACCGTTGTAATGTTTTTCACTGCCCCCCATTTGCCAATGCCCCCCAACAAAAGATTGACGGAATAAGCTGCGACATGACAATGGGGGAGGCAGTGATCAACATGTCTTTCTGTATTTGAGTGTCCGCCGAACAATAAAGCGGGCATTGTCATACAGGGGGCATTCTCGTACATTACACCGTCACTTGCAGAATTCCTCCAAAAATGGCGGCCAATACTGGTCCTACCAAGCAAGCCACGCCCGATTGCAGCGCGCAGGTTGGTAGGATCAGGCACAGGCCCCTGGAGAGTTAATCAGTAGAGTATTTCTCGTAAAATTGGCGGAACGTGAACATATAATGGCCAAATCTATACTACATTATATAAAAAAGACTTTTTTATATAATGTAGTGTAGATTTGGCCATTATATGCTCACTTTCCGCCAATTTTATGAGGAATACTCTACTGATTAACTCTCCAGGGGCCTGTGGATCAGGTGACCAGGCGATATCGCAAGCGTTCCAATCGCCAGCGAGCAAAATCGGCTGTTGACGCCAGGTGTGCGCTGGACAGCGATGATTGCCCCAAACAATACAAAATCGATATCGCCGAGTCTGTGGGACTAGGGGGAGTGGCGTGAAGATCGGTGGCGATTAGACCGTTTTCGGTATCGCCTGGGACAACACAACACAGCGAGGGACAACAGACTGATTACCTGACTCGCAACGGCGGAGGATTGAAGAAGGGTCGCTGCCCATGTCCACTGAGATACGATGGTTGTTGCTGTCAGACCTATGGAGACCTTCCCACCAGCATCGAATTGGGTGTCAAAGTTGTCCTGTTGAGAGAATTCAAATTCAACAGCAATTTCTGAAAATCTCATTCCATTTTTCATTCTTACAAAAAAAACGAGTTGAGGGTACATGTACTTCAGTGCCCTACAATTACGAATTACGAATTACGGATTATTTATTGCTCTTTAAAACTGTTCCAGTTATAAGAGAATAAAACATATTTACAAATGTACAGAATCATGGTGGTTGCCAGGAGGAGCTTTAAGCAATTGTATTTAAAAATTTTGACATAGTGTGCAATTTTGTTTTAGATTTAACATTTACAATATTTCATATTTTTTTACTTGTATCTCCATTATTTGTGACCCCTCGCATAACATAAAACTACTCGCAGGGTACTGATGGACGCCTCGTTTAAAGGAGCTGGACGTCCAAGTTGTAAACACTCACTCACTGGTTCTCTATCCACGCGACGCCTGCGGTGCTGCCACCTATTGTCCGTGATATGTACTGACCTGAATATCGTGAGTGAGTTGCATTGGACCGGGCACCAGTCTAACGATCACTGGTGCTGCCACCTTCACGAAGGAATAAAACTAGTTTGCTGGCCACTGTTTGTAAACAAACCAGTTTGTTTACAACTTGGACGTCCAGCTCCTTTAAACATGGGCCATTGAACCATCTTTTTTGAACATGGGGATTTGGCCTAGTGGTTTAAGGCGTGCTGCCCCTTAGTGCTGGCGATTGATGCCTTATGCGAGGGTCCGTGGGTTCGATTCTGGTAGGNGTTAACGCGTACGTTTATCGTTTGATTTCTAAACCTCCATATTATCACCAATAGTGAATATCTTCAGAGAGTTCATGGAAATCAAATAACACTGCAGCCCTATCCGTGTGTTGAGAAGTGCCAGCTGATTTTGTCAAACCATGATAAGATCACCGATACAGCGATTGAGCCGTCAATTTTACTGCGCCCCGAGGTGGTAGCGTTTCCGGTTTTGATTTGACGGCAGCAAATTAAATTTAGAATGTTCATCCCTGGACGCTGACGTCATAGACACGATTGAAATAAATAAATTCCATCACGTGTAGCGTCACAAAATGTCGGCGAAGACAAAGTTTTCAAACGAATAAAATTTAGCGAACCTGGGGCCTGTTTCATAAAGTGACTTTAAGCTAATGGTACCTTTAACCAAGTGGAAAATGCATTGAAGTTAATGGTACCATTAGCTTAAAGTCACTTCATGAAACAGGCCCCTGGTCGGAGGAAAAAACGTTGCTAACACAACTTCCACTGAAATATCGAATGACTATCCTTACCAACTTTTATAAACACGGATGTCCTGCACCTGTTAAATCACTGGAAATATGAAAAGTACTCCAAAATACTCGATACACTCGGTTATTTTTCTCAAATTCTTGACTGTTCTAAGAATTCCCACCGCTGCTGGGTTGGACGGGTCCATTGTCCAGACGGAAAGTACATTTGTAATTTTAGCTCCGTCGCGCTCCTTCACCCTCCGTCCAGTCTATACCTTCCTGGAGCTCAGAAGCTGCGTTCTCCTTCGAGAGTCACTCAACCTGCTTACTGCACCCATCACTAATCACCCACGTCGATCATGTCGCGAGGTCATTGATACCTGTGGCTGATAATTCGTTTTGACTATCTGTCAATTGAGCTCTCAACAACAAGAAACGTTTTGTTTGGCTACTCGTTGCCTTGGCAACCGTTCGACAATTTGCGATTTCTTTTGACAAATTTATACATATTCTGCCTTCTTTGGGTCAATTTCTCCGATTAATTTAATGATGTTCAGTATATGCGAGCGTGCGTGAGTGTGTCAGTGGTGTTAATGTCACAGCCCAGGTCATAGGTATCGTCCGTTAATACGCGCTGCCTATCTTTTTTACTCAAATCCAGGCCAAGGTATTTGCGAGGTGTGAAGTGCAATAACCGAAATAAAGCCATCAGCACACCAGGCGATCTAATCGCCACCGATCCTCTCGCGCCAGCCACCGCAGTCTAGGCGATATCGGTTTGTTGGTACGTTTTGATACTGGGCGATCATCGCTGGCGATAAGATTCCACGCATCGCTGTCCAGCACGTAACTGGCGTAACGGCCGATTTTGCTCGGTGGCGATCGGATCGCTTGCGATATCGCATGGTGTCGCGTCGCATCGAGTCGCGTAGTGTGAAAGAGGCATAATATATAGCGAGTGAGTCAAAAAAGGCAAAAGATAAAATCGATATCCCTGAACAGAACTTGCCCAGTTATGACAAGGAACTAGAATCTGTTTAAACTCCCTACGCAGTTGTGTACCGTGCCCCCTTCGGTTTAGGCCTACGCGCTTTCCACAACTGCTTGATCACTTCGTAGAATTCTCCGCATTTTGTCAACAGATGGCGCAGGGCCTCGCACGAGTTTTATAGCCTATCAGCCTAGGGGAACTGTGTATGAGCATCTGGTACATCAATTTCAGGGTTTGCACACAGCCACAAGGAGATGGGAAGGGCAAAGCCAACATAGGCTTACTTGTTGACCTCGGTGGACCAACCGCGTTGACAGAGCGGCAGGGGCATTCTCTAACATCGGTGCTGCCATCTACACTGACTTGCATCTGACGCGATACCCAAGAAGTTTCACTAATTTGGATGGGTAAGACCACTGTAGGTTTGGCAATCCTGATGGTGGCTCCTGTCATTCTAGGTACCACACACCCCTTCTTAAAGGGACTATGAAGCGAAACCAAAACTCTTTGGAATTCATGGCTATTGCAGTGGGAACATTCATTATAACTGCTATTCCGTTTACACTAAGCGATGTGGTAAATAACCAAACCGTTCAAGAACGAGGCTTAAATTTTTAGTACCTGGATGTGCGCAGGCGTTCATTTTACAGAGACTGAGAAACAAACAGAAATTCTAAAACATCTGGCCAATTAGATGGTCATTTATTTCTTCATCTGTGGGAAGACTTACATCAAAGGTTAGTCACACTTATTCGAGACCTAGGCCTACTGGTTGTCGTTAATAAAGTATGTTGATCACGCCCTGAAAAGACAAAAAAGAAAAGTAGAATTCTGAAATTCTCATTCGTAGATGGGTTTCTGGGCTTGAAAGGAGCACGGTATGCGATCTCGAATGGGTAATTTGACTGCCGACGTACAAGGAGCCACCTGGCGGCAGCAACACGAACTACAAAAATCCATTACAAAATGTACTACGTAGTAATCCGGGTCCATTCGCCATTCGTAGTTAGTCCCTTGGATTGGAGAGTGGCGCGGTGGCGCCGGCTGTCGAGAAAAAGTGACAATACCGGGCTCCTTTAATTCAGGATGCCGATTTTGTGGCAAGAGGAATCGCGTGTCACCGAGCACAGGGCCGGATCCAGGGGGCGTGGGGGCAGGGCAGACCGCGCAAGAAGGCCGATAGTGCTACCGGCGCCTATCGGCAGTTAGTTATTTTCGCATTAAAAAAGGGACCGAAAGCACTATCGGACTTTCTGTGCGGTCGGCCCTGATCGCTTGATATATCGCCTTCACCTCGCCTGGTGTGCTACCCAATATCAAACCACGTGTCACTTTGAAAGTACGGTTTTACATTGTATATATCCATAATTTACAGTATTTTTTTCTAAGCACTACTCACACAGGCTTCTTTTTTAATGAGGTACAATGTGTAAGGCACGCAGCTTTGTCTTTACCAACACACGACCGGCAGCTTGTCTTGCAAGAACATGGTGCTGAAAAATTTGAAGTTGGTATTATAATATGGACCAGAGCCCACTGCCTAAGGCGGTGTCACTCAGTGGCAGAAATCCATCGCAGAAGAATTATTAATGTTCAATCATAAATAGGCCTACCCAAAAATTGGCCTAACGTCTAGCCCCTTTTTGTTGTGTTGTGGCATGAAAATATACTCTAAACTCCCACTTACGTGTCCCATTCCTGAACTCGGGGGGAAAATGAATAAATCCTAAGTTGAATGGGGTGGGGGTATGGTCAGAAACAGTAATGTCCTGTCCACTTCCTTGTCCACTCCCAAGCCTGGCAAAGAATGACAGCGTGCGATGTCTTCAACTTAGGATTTCTTCAACTTAGGATTTGGTCATTTTTCCGAGTTCAGGAATGGGACAGGTAAGTGGGAGTTAAGAGTACATGTGAATGTTCAGGGTTTTTTCCGTTAGAGTAAGGCTTCTTCTTCAATTTGAGACCAAGTTTTTGAAAATCTGCCAAAGGCTTCTGCCTGAAACAGCCAAAAACTCA
This sequence comes from Notospermus geniculatus, assembly GCA_002633025.1. Classification (NCBI taxonomy): domain Eukaryota; kingdom Metazoa; phylum Nemertea; class Pilidiophora; order Heteronemertea; family Lineidae; genus Notospermus; species Notospermus geniculatus. The sequence continues at coordinate 70,837 of NMRB01002845.1, forward strand.
AAGCCTGTCAACCTTAAAAATCAGCCAACAATCTTTAAGCAACACACAGGTGCCTGCCCTTTTAGTTCCACAAATGACCGTGCGCATCTGCTGATTTCTGATTGGACAGGAAAGAGGGGCTGTGGAGATGGTCTACATAGAGAGGAGCTGATTTCTAGGAAACGTTTCAAATCACGTGATGGATTTCTGCTAGGCCTCAGCTTGAAATGAAAGTCAACTGGACCTGCTTACGTAGACTAGGACCGGGTACCAGTAATACGTATGCAGCAAGTGGGAGGAATATAGCTCGACATTCTGACGACTTTTACTCACTCGTCTGTGGTTTTAGCAATGAGCCACAATGTGTACGGCACGCAGCTTTCGCTTCTTTGCGGGGACAGTGTTTGCATTTTGTCTCGCAAGAACATTCGGCTGGAAAATTAAAATTAGGTATTACCGTATTTAGCTTTTTGGTCCGGGGGGCAGAAGACCTTTCCTGCCCAAAATCCGCATGAAAATCACGTTTTTCGGTTGGCTCTGGGGGGTTGTCCCCCCCCCGCGCTAAATACAGCCCTGCCGTGTTTGGTTCAGTTTTTCCAGGAAGGTGAAACCGTCCGATCTCTGCGTAGGAGATTGGCTCCGCAATAGTTGGCGCCACGGACGAGTGGCGTAACCAAGGGGCGATGTGGGAAGAATGTCCGTGTGGATTTGTTGACGAAGAAACTATCAGCTTACCCGCCTCAGCAACCTTTACCAGCTTACTCGCCTCAGCAACCTTTGTAATGCCCATGACGAGAGCAAAGGCCAACAGGAAGGCGATCACCGTGCGATTCATTCCTGCTACTTCGTGGAAATGGTTCAATTCAGTAATATCTGAAATAACACAAAAAATTAAGATTATTGTAGAAATCACTGAGCAGCCACGATGTCGATGTCGAAGGAGGAGCCCGGTGTTGCCACTTTTTCTCGATAGCCGGCGCCACCGCGCCACTCTCCAAACCCAGGGACTAACTACCTTTCGGCGAATGACACGATTTACTGCGTACATTTTGTAATGGATTTTTGTAGTTTGTATCGCTGCCGTTAGGTGGCTCCCTCTACGTCGGCAGTCAAATTACACATTAGGATCGCATACTGTGCTCCTTTAAAAGGCAGTGTCTTCTTTCAAGTTCAAGGGAGTGCGGGCCATTGAAAGAACAGATAAAAGTACAGCTATTACCAGTATTGTACATGCTCCCACTGTTACAAATGGAAGTATTATTCTTCATTACAAATAATATCAGTTGGTGTTTGTATAATGTAGGAGGAAACCGCCGTAGGCCACAGACAAATCAAGATGTCGGGGAGTGACGGCCCACTGATGTAGCACGTAAGCAACATGTTCCATCCCACTTTGTTTTATCGATGCAGACGGTTTTGTATCGGGAACTGCGCAATTCTGCACTCATCATTTGCTCACGTGAGATTACTTTGTTAAACAAAGTTGGCGGGATGTTATTCTGGTGAATCAGAAGCGAGTCAATAGGACACCAGGGAACTGAACAGGCAGCCATAATGTCGATGGAGAGGACCACCAGGGAATTGGGAAATGAGTTAGAACCGCTAGGGAATTGGAAAATGAGTTAGAACCGCTAGGGAATTGGAAAATGAGAACGTTATTGCTACCAAGATGGAGGAGCGTGATTGAAAGTTGAATGCCGTTCACGTGGCGAGGAGACAGGGCAGAAGGCTATTAAAGGTAGATTGGTATCTTATGAGGAACCTTCAGAACTACCGCTACTAGGAGGCGCTGCGAGCACACCCCTCATGTCAATGTAGGAACCACCACAGTGGATTGGAGGGCAGATTTTAAAAGGAACTGTCCATGTTCACCCAGAGATCTGAAGACATAAACAGGTTGGGATCAAGTGGCCAATGTTCCAGTAATCAACAACAATAACCTGGAATCGTCTGCTAAAACATCCTCTTCCGCCATCTCTTGACTTGAATTGCGAGGAAACAAGGTCGAACAATAATCTCGTAAGGGCTGGCGATGAGGGTCTGCACTGGAAGGACATCTGCCCTTACCCTCTGGAACTGTGAACCTGACACGACATGAATGTGTGTACTCAGACGGTAATGCACTGCTCTCCATACACTCAATGTTCAGTGGCGACGGCCTCAAGCCCTCAGCGTAAGGAGAAGGTCTCATTCCCAGTAGGCCTACAGGCGAAGCGCACAGATCAAAGAGTATGATGCTCTCCGAAGGAAATAGACGCCATCCTCCCATGTTATTAGCGGCACATGTAGCATGACCAACTAATAAAGTAATGGCTATACGCTACGCGAAAGTGAACTTGTAAGGCGCTCTTCCTTCAATGGGAGACTTTACTGCCGTTAGATGCCACCACCAGTCAGCGGTCCTAGAACGTCATGAAATTTGACGTCACAGAGAAGAAGAGCACGCAACAACGTCATCCGTAACGACGTGGAGACCAACGTCTGGGACGTCATATTTTGTGACGTTCTAGACCGCTAACTAGCGGCCTCTAACGGCAGAAAAGTCTCCCATTGACACCATTCTCAATAATCAAAATGGCGGGTGATATTGCCATCTATAATCGGACAGTAGCGCACATGTCCTGGCCCACAGGGGAATTTTAATTCGTGTAAACCCCAATCTCCCTATTCCCTTCGCTTTATAGCTCCCATCCCGAATTTATCCAGTATTTTCAAATAATATTATCAACAACCACTTTACGATTGCATAAGAAAAATACGTCACCGGTTTTGTTAAACAAAATTATCTGCCCGTTTTCTATCAGCTGAGAGGCTCACTGCACTGTTTACTCGTCTGAAATAACAACTGCCTATTATGCAAGGACAGTGTATATTATATATAATGAAAGGATGCTTCAAATGTAAGATGCTAGTTAATGTATTCGATCAAAGATGTCGCTCCTGTACTGGCCTTTCGTGTATTTATTCTCGCGCAAATACAGGAAAGACTGGCCACATTCAACTACCGACAACTTCGTGCAGAATGTCGGAAGCCTATGAATGTCGGAAATTATTGCGCAAGCATGTGCGAGAGGACGAATATCAACGAATCAGGACATTGTTTTCAGCCCCCCCTGAAAATGAGCAGGCAGAACTCTAATGAAGTCAGACAGAGCATAAGTACATTTTACACAACACTATTAAAGGAGCACGGTATTGGATCTCTAATGCGTTTATTTGACTGCCGACCTAGAGGGAGACACCTTGCGGCAGCAATACGAACTACCAAAATGCATTAGAAATGTACGTAGTAGTTGGGCCAATTAGCCGACAACGCAGTTAGTCCCTGGGTTAGAGAGTGGCGCCAGCTGTCGAGAAAAAGTGGCAATACCGTGGTCCTTTAAACGTCGGCGAACGTTAGTACTTTCTGAATTGAATACAGTGTGGCTTTAAAACAACTACCGGTACGTGACATTACATACTGACAAGCATCGTGTTCTAACCAAACATTTTTAGAGGGGTTTTCGACACCGACGTGTTACTTAGATAGCACGTCAGAAAATTACTATCGGGCGAGAGCACAAGTCCGAAATTGGTGGACTAATTCCACTTTGCTTGGCCACTCTCCGGTGGAGTGGTTTTAATAATTCCATCTTATTCTCACACCGTTGTCCCACAGAGGGCAATTAGTTTCCAATACGTTACAAACGGTGTAAATGGCTGTTATAATGGGCTTGAGATCCTCAGAGACACCTTATAGACGGTGATTACCATTTCATAGGTGACGTGCTGACCATCAGTGTTTAGAATGGCCCCAGCGGCTCCAAGAATTAAGTGGCGGATGTTAAATCATCGTTTGCCTGGCGAAACTCGACCCCAAGTCAGCCAAGGACAACCATACGATGTGGATTATCGCGAAAAACTACCGTGCAATCCTCCATTGGTTAAAGTATTTCCTCCTCACCAGATCAGGGGTAACATGATCAATTGAAGGAACACCTCTATTGTGTACTACTAAGTACACAGTAATGTACAGTAAGGCTGGTCTCCCAGCTGCTTAACCTCCCCTGATTTGGAGATGCCACTTTACCACTGAAGGGCAGTTTGTTGCCAACGAAGAAGTATGATCAAATTTTGCGTTCCCTCAGAGATGGTAGACATACAGACAAATGAAAACTGTTAACCCCATGCCCATTTTTACCGTCTTGACCCTGTCGCGGACGTTTTCGGCAAAAGGGTCAAAGGATGGAGGAAAGGGCATATAACATACCTCTGAACGATTTCATTTGCATATCATCAGAATATTAATGGCTACTGATGTTTTATCGTTGCAGGTAAAAATGGTTCATTCCATTTTCGCCTTAGCCGTGCTCGTGCTGGCGACGGTCCACGGCGAGGAGAGGGCCGAAGATGAGAAGACATTGGGTATAAAGAGACATGAGGTGGAAAGAAAGATGGGCGGTGGCGGCTTCAAGCGGAACAAGGCGGACCCCCTCGAGGAGCAAGGCATATTCCTGGCTCGGCGGGTACAAGAGAAAAAAAACGAAGCTGCTTTAAAACAGCTGATGGACGACAAGAGACACGGAGATGATAAGAGACACGGAGATGATAAGAGACACGGAGATGATAAGAGA
>NMRB01002846.1:0-24534 GCA_002633025.1 Notospermus geniculatus
TTGGATGATTTCGGGAGGCTGTAGGATGTCTCTCTCCGCTGTATGGATGTCTCTTTCCCCTGTGCACTCTGACCGACTCGTGGAATAACAGGTTAAAATTTGGGGTAAAATGCATGTTTTGGGCGAATTCCAACATTGACTGGCTACACAGTCCTCAACTTCATGTTATACATGTAACTGTTTTAGGTCTGCCCTACGTGCACAGTTGGGCCTTTTATCCACTCTGCTCTGACAGCCATGTGCCGTTCTATGTATAAATACATTACTTTTTGATGAACCAATTAGGTGGACAAATCGCATATGCAATGCCTCAGGCCTTTCCTTTTGAGGGGCGCTAAAATGTGCATGTGCCTTGCAAACAATAGAATTTCTATTGTTTGCGAGGCACATGCACATTTTAGCGCGCCTCAAAAGGAATGGCCTGATGTCTGTGCTCATATTTGCGGCACAGCTTGAGGACAGGGGACCAGTCTAGACGGTAACGCAAATGGGGATAAGCCATTGCTGGATCACTCCGTGTCAGAAGATGTACAAGATCCAATCCATGTGTTGCCATAGGTCTGCCAGCTGCACTGCACTGGCAGCTTGTATATGGTCAGTGAACGCAGGGGGGTAGTTGTCCAGAAGACCATGATCAAAGCGAAAGTTAAAGTGCTATTTTTCGAAATCTTTTATTTGAATGCCTTTGCATCGACCCAGTGCGACCCGGATTTTGCAACTGTCGATAGCGTTCAGTACCAATTAAACGACAAAGAAATAATATATTATTTTTGTTTGCATTTTCAGCTCTCTTTGTCGAGCTGTGGTTACAAATTTCACCAACGGCCGTGTCGGTTTCTATGACATACTAACCGATTATGTTACGCTGAGCTTTGATGGAGACGATAAAGTAGATGTGGCTATCGTAAGTTCAAGGACATCAGATTCTGATCTCGGTTGACTTCTGCCAGGGGTTGCAGTTCTATGGGCCATGATTTCCTTCTATAGGCCTACATTGATTTCACTAACTTATCCGTACTAATCTTCCCTTTTAGGATTCTGTGGTTGCCATACCAAGGAAAGTCTTCAATGTCAACTTCCTGCAGCCGAAGTTCAAATGTGTCATGGTCAACAAAAAGTAAGTTTTCTTGTTATAAAGAAGATACAATGTATTTAGTGATTCTCCACATTTCAGCTGTTGGCTGTGGACGAGGGTAGTGTATGGTCAGGGGGTGAATGCTGATCGGCCATGTTTGTTTTTCTTGTCCCATGCCTGTGCACTGTAAAGCCTAGTGTACATCGGCCTTGCGACTGGAAGCAACCGAATGCAACAGTCGCTATCGATGTATACGTTCCGCACACATCGGTTACGACAGGACATTGCGGCAACAAGTGGCACAATCCAGTCTTCAATCTGGAGTGTGCACATTGGACAGGCAATGCTACTGAGTGCTACACGGAAATTGTTGATGTCTTCCGATCGGACCACTCGGGAGTCATGTGATAAACATTCATGTGACCGGGTGTGCTCCACAAACGAAGAAATTCATTGTCATCGCGGATACATTGGAAGCAACTGAAGACGACTGGAAGCAACCGTTGGCAACGAGTACTGGTAGAACATGAGCAACTGGCTGGAACTAGTGGCAACGGTCGGCAATAGCGTTGCCGGTGTGTGTACATCGGCCTGTTTGAGCATCTGATCAGTTGCTGCTGGTTCCAGGTAGTCGCCAACCATTGCCGGAAACGCCATTGCCGGTAGTTGCTTCCAGTCACAAGGCCGATGTACGCTAGGCTTAATTTTAAGGTCGGAGGGCAGGGCCGGCCGCATAGAAACTCTGCTAGTGCTTCGACAGCCTATCGGTGTTAAAATGCATTGAAAGATGTACAGCACTATCGGCAGATGGGCTCCGCTAGCGCTAGCGGAGTTTCTATGCAGCCACCCCTGGACTCCAACAATGGTTCTTACAGGAGTCTCTTTGTTTGGAAAGATGTTCTTGAAATTCAAAGTCGGATCTCAGTTTTTCAACTGTTGTGTAATTTACAGGTGCGTGGGAAGCTCGTGGTTGTCGGGGGCCAGCGTAAAAGTTGAACTGGAAGGTGATAACAATGCTGACAAGGTGTCTGGTCCAGATGACTTGCCTCCGGGCATCCTCGACGTTGGCGTCAAGGTTGTCAAAGTTGACAAAGTCAGGGTGAGTTTGAATAGATTTTAAAGCCCCACTGTATTGAATGTGAAAAATGCAAATCATCGCCGCGATTCTCGCACGACGTCAGCGTAGTGTAAAATGTACTACGCTCTGTCAGAATACATTAGAGCTCTCCCTGCAGTGTTTTCCAATGCGTGCTGAAAACTAGGCCTTGATTCTGTGAAGTGCGTATCAGGCAAGCATTTTGGGGACTTTCACGAGGCTATGGGACCTCTATGTGCACTCTCCTAACTTTTTGAAAATATCGTAAAATTCAATACTGTGGGGCTTTAAATTCAAAGTCAGAGGGGCATTTTCATAATTTTGCTTGTTAGGCCATTACCTCTGGTTTACTCATAATTGTTTGTGTATTGGGAGACAGTTAAAAGCAACATGCTTATGAATTTTTGTTAAAACTTATAAATGTGAGTATTTGTATGGCTTTACGCTGACCGATATCCAACATAGAGCACAGCTCATTCACTTCCTTGATCTCAACTAGAACGTGCCTGAGGCACTTGAAGACCCTGGTTGGGGTCGAAAATTTGTGAAATTCGGAGACGACTTTATAGCCCCGTTTACACTGAGGAAAAATAACAGAACTTGGACCGGTCCGAGCACGGATCGCCAAAAAAATAGCAAGTGTAAGCGGGACAAGCGTGCCAGGAACTGTTGGAGGTGATCTTGGACCAGTCCGAGCACGGATTGGTTCGATAACACTGCTGTGTAAACGGTAACCAATCTCGGCATGGTTGCTAAATTGTGTTGTGCACATGCGTGAATTATGAAAGACGTCATTAACGGGAATTTCTGAGTGATTTTGCATGGAGGCGTCCATTTTGTTGTTGTCGTCGTTTGATTTTTCGTTTGATTTTCGTACCTCCGATCGACTGAACTGGCTGGAGAGCTCATGGCACCTGCCAACTGGCTCGGTTCCATTGTGCTAATGTAACCAGGGCAGATCGTCAGATGACGAAGAGGGGCGGGACCGGTCCGAGCACGGATCGCTTTTTCCATGACCAGTGTAAACGGGGCTTATGTTTACTATCGCTTTACACTGACCAATAGGCCTACTGGATTATTTAAAACTAAGAAATTTTTGACCCCTTTTTGCCAATTTTATATATTTGGTCAATCAACTAAGAAACTAAGAAATTTTTTACCCCTTTTTGCCAATTTTATATATTTGGTCAATCAACTTTATAACCCTTTCCTCACCAATGATTGAGCTGTAACTTTGTCTTTTTACCTGACAGCCCATTGTTACCATCGATGGTTCGGTCTCACGACCTGGCGAGTACACGTACCTCATCCACTACTACCAGCCAACCCAACCAGAACTCACTCTCAATGTTGACGTTGATGTCGGAGGAAAGGTTTATCCAGGTGAGCGCACGTGTTTAATTTTAGTATGTGTGTGTCTAGTTCATGTGGATTTTCACCCCGAGGCCCATCAGGGTCTTCGGGGTATTGTCATCACGCTGGCGTCTGTCTGTCTGGCGTTGTCGTCGTCTGTCGTCGGCGTCACGCAAAAACGACGTGAACGCTCTAACTTGAGAATGCTTCGGAATTTTCGTCTCAAATTTTGTATGGTGATACCTCATGACATGACGCTTCTCGCTATTGAAAATCGGCCGGATCTGATTCCTACTTTGGTCACCAGGGGGCACATAGTGAAAACACAAAATTTGTGATTACTCCTAAACTGGTCATCGAAACTTCATGAAATTTTTATGGTGGGTGTATCCAGTCAGGGTACACAACATATCAGACGGCTTTTTGATTAGACCTACATTTCAAGGTCGCCGAGGTCAAAAGCTGAAATCTGATTGGTCAATGACCTGAACGCTCTAACTTGAAAATGCTTTGGAATTTTCATCTCACATTTTGTATGTTGATACCTCATGACATGACGCTTCTTGCTATTGAAAATCGACCGGATCTGATTCCTACTTTGGCCACCAGGGGGCACATAGTGAAATGACAAAATTTGCGATTACTCTTAAACTAGTCATCGAAACTTCATGAAATTTTTATGGTGGGTTATGCCCGCAACAGCGTGGCTATTTTTCTAACTTTTGGTTGTACTGTATGACTTTTGTGCTTTGTTGAAGTACGGTTGTGAAGAGTAGAGGCCGTATTCATAAAGGGTGTTTAAGACTTAGACAGGTGTACTTTCACTAAATGCATGCACTTCCACCATGCATTTGACGCAGTTACTCATGTCTAAGTCTTAAACACCCTTTAACCCTTTCGTTACTGGCATGTATGGTCACCAGCTTACGGAGGCCCATATTTTCAAAACTGTTTTATCTGTTAACTGTTGTAACAAAAATCTGTTCTAACTTAAACCTTCCATTATACAGGACCCGGTGACTGGGTTCCAAGGAAATTTCTTGGGGGTTTGGATGACCCAGTGACCGGGTCCCATGTAACGAAAGGGTTAAACACCCTTTGTGAATTCAGCCCATAGATTGCATTTCAAAACTTAAACTTTCAAAAGTGGTGAAAACCTCTGAGTTCTGTAACTTAATCATCTTGACTAATCAAGGCCTCCGGTCACTCCGCCCTTCGAACTACGCTCCCTTCACCCTTGACGACCACCGTTTGTCATCCTGCTCGCAGACAGGTCGTTCCATGGACCGCACCCCCCCCCCCACCACTGTCAATGATAAATGCGTGTAATAACATGCATTAACGTATTAGATTATTCTTCATTTTGAGATTTTCATCGATCCAATCCTCACAATGTTCCTATCTTCGTCATAAACTGCTCTTTCAGTAACGTTTGGCTGCTTCAGCCGCCACGCTCATGGGCGGCAAATGCGAGCGATAAATGCTACCGTGGTCGGCAAGGGTGGATGGAGCGATAGTAGGAGTGACAGGAAGCCTTGGTTGGGCAAGATGTAACTTAATGTATTAACTCTGGTTTATGGACTCCTTTCTTTAGCAAGGTTTCAGACTGCCCACTCAACTATTTGTTTGCAGTATGTGTTTTGTAATTTTAAGGTACAATCAAGGCTGATTACTGCCCAAGTGTCACTGGTTGTCGTGCTGTTATCACATTTGAGGACAATAAGGTACCCGATACCCTTGACCTTAAAGAGAAAGATTTCAAGGTCACATTGAATAACACCGAAGGGGAGAGTGTCTGGCTTGACTACTTCGTTATCATCCCGAAGACTGTGGATAAAGCTGATTATCTGGAATGGCAGCCTATTGATAATTCTAAATACTTCATAAACGAGTGTGCCGGAGATGGATTTGATATTCGGTAAGTTGTCAGTTATTGAAATACAGCAGAAAATGCCTAAGTCGGATTCAAGTGGACCAGACAATTTCATCCGACTTAGAAGAAAAACATCTTGTGTAAGTCCGACTTCTGCCTTGAGGAAGGGCAAAACGGCTGCGATGGAAATGGATCCAAAGCTACACCATGAAGAAAACCACTTGCAATGAAGAGGAGTCGGGCGCGATCCGACTTACACGATAGATTTTTATTATCTCCCCGCTTTTTGAAAAAAGTCGGGGAGATATTGTTTTACCCTCCGCCGTCAGTCCGGCTGTCCGGCCGTCCGGCTGTCTGTCCGTCCGTCCGTCCGTCCGTCCGTCCGAAAGTGATATCTCCTCCTAGACCGTTCAACGGAGGAGCTTGAAACTTTGGTATATATTAGGTACTCATCCAATATTGTGCACAACACTCTTGGAATTTCGATCCAACTCCCTGTCTTTCCACCAGGGGGCGATATGTGAAAAACACATTTATGGTCATTACTCCTAAAGTAATTGTGATAAAGTGATGAAATTTGGTGTGAAGGTTTATCTGTGACAGCTTCATAATATATCATACGGGTTTTGACCTTGACCTACTTTCAAGGTCACAGGGGTCAAACTTTAATAAAAACTAGGAGCCGTCCGAAAGTGATATCTCCTCCTGGACCGTTCAATGGAGGAGATTGAAACTTTGGTATATATTAGGTACTCATCCACTGATGTGCACAACACTCTTAGAATTTCAATCCAACTCCCTGTCTTTCCACCAGGGGGCGATCCGTGACAAATACATTTATGGCCATTACTCCTTAAGTAATTGTGATAAAGTGACAAAATTTTGTGTGAAGGTTCATCTGTAACATCTTCACAATATATCGGACAGGTTTTGACGTTGACCTACTTTCAAGGTCACAAGGGGACGAACATTCCTTAAAACCACAAGAAACATGTGAAAAACACGTCTATGGGCATTATTTGTAAACTATTTGTGATGAGATGACAAAATTGTGAGTGGTGGTTTATCTGGAATTTGGAATGTTTAGGTACCGTACTCGACTGCTAATGTGCCCAACCCCCAATGTATTTCGATCAAACTCAGCCTCTTCCCACCAGGGGTCAATATATGAAAGACACAGGAAAAATTACCATGTCACCATTACTTCCTGTCGAAAGCGGGGAGATATGCGATGGGCTCCCCATCGACATTGCTCTAGTTGGAAATGCATTAGAAGGGACCTGGCCATTTCATCCGAGATAGCCAAAAATCCGACTTGTAGTGTCCAACTTACGCAATTATATTTTATTGGAATAACGTTACAAAAAAGTCGGGACTTCTCGAAGCCATCCGAGATGGGCAATTTTCCGACTTGCTCGTTTCTGACTTGAGCGTTTTCTACTGTATTTCAGGTTTAGTTTAAGCCATGCGTAATTAATTCTATGCTTCGCATCCCGCGCGCGCACCTATTTCTGACTGTTCGTCTGCTAATAGAAATGTATAGCGCATCCGTTTTCTGAGATTCTCAAGATTCCCAACACGAGAATCGGTAAAAAAATAGGCCCAATAAGTTTTAAAATACCTCCTGAGAAAGCTGTAGTTCCTATCCTTGGTCACAAAACCAGGATGTTGACAGATTAAAACAAAGTTCCAACAGATAGAGCTCTTGTTTCATGGTCAGGATGCCTCAATTCTTCATCTTATCCATTCAAAATCCCCCCAGGATATCAATCTGTGTGACATGTACTGTATTGATTCGTGTTTCGGCCCGTGTTAAAAATGAAGTTTGTGTTGTGTTTGGAGCACGCGCGCACCAATTTTAGGTGACGGTGGAACACGAAACATAGAATTAATTACCCATGGCCTTATTGCAGTTATCAGTCTGAGGGAACATCATCCCTAGGTCATGGGTGCGTAATGGGGTAGTGGTTAGAGTGTCAGACTGCTGACCGGGGTCTTCTACAGGCTGGAACTTTACAATCTAAAACTCTAGAAAAGACTGAGCTGAAACCCAAATGTAGATCTGACTGAAAATTGAAATTCTGAATAATGGTTTTTTTCAGGCAAAGTGATTCTGAATTCTGCAAGACGGCTGTATTTTCCATCACAACCGATTACAACAATGGCGCGGAACAATGCAACTGTGACACGGACGGTTCCAAGAGTTTTGACTGCTCAGAATACGGCGGTCAGTGCCAGTGTAAACCTAATGTTATCGGAAGGCAGTGTACACAGTGCAAGACTGGCTATTATGGATTCCCTGACTGTCGACGTGAGTAATGCTTTTGAACTCTCCATCATTCTTTTGATAGTAAACATAAAGTCGTCTATGAATTTCGAAACTTTTCGACCCCAACCGCGGGGTCTTCCTCAGGCACTTTCTAGTCGAGATCCCAGAAATGATCTCTACTAGAAGAAAGTGCCTGAGGAAGACCCCGATTGGGGTCGAAAATTTGCGAAATATTCGGAGATGACTTTCCGATTTATTGTGTACTGTGTGTCGTTTTTGTGCTGTTTTTTTTCATATCTTAGGGCATCATAGCTAAAGTGCTTTTCAGAATGTCCAGTCATTTTTGCACTCATTTGACCTTGCAATGGAACCCAACCACAAGCCACAAATTGACCAGTTACGTGTGCATGCCAATAAACAGCTGATCGACTTCAAATAGGACCTTGTTCAGGTCTATACTCTGATTCAAGATAATCATGCAATCATGCACAGGTAACTGGCCCTTTTGTGGTTTGTGGTTATAGGTTCCATTGCAAGGTAAAATAAGTGCAAAAATGACTGGACATTTTGAAAAGCACTTTACTCAATTAATGCTTTGTAGTACATGTATTTAAATCATGGAGGAGGAAACCCAGAGCCCGCGAGGAGCTATCACCGTCTGTAAAGGGGGTTTACACGGTTCAACATGTTGAACGTCAAAAGACGTCAAAAGTTGTTGAACGTTGTTGAAAGCTGTTGAACTGTCTAAACCCCCTTTCAACACGTTTCAACAGGTCTTTCAACAGCTTTCAACAAGTTTCAAAAATAGGAACATGTTCCTATTTCTGAAAACCTGTTGAACGTTGTTGAACGCTGTTGAAAGGCCGTGTTGAATGGTGTTGAAAGGGGGTTTACATGGTACACAGGTTTCAACAACGTTCAACAGCGTTCAACATTCAACAGCTTTCAACAGATGTTGAACCGTGTAAACCCCCCTTAACACATAATAGGACTTTTGGCAAGGCTCCGTATCGTCGATCCGTGTCACGTATGACGTATCGAGCTAATGCATTTTCTAAAGTCATACGTCATACATGAGACGGCACGACGATACCGCCCTCTGTCATTACACTATTACATGTATGTCCAACCAGGTGAGCACATGGTCCATGGACCATTTCATATAGGTCACCTTAGACAATGCTTCTGTCTTTGCAGGTTGTAACTGCCCGAGTGGTCTCTGCCATCACCAGACTGGGAAATGTATCTGTCCCCCTCGTGTCACCGGCGAGAACTGCAACATTTGTCTGGACAATACCTTCGGATACGATCCGTTGATAGGTTGCGAGGAATGCAACTGTCACCCAGAAGGTGTTAAGAATGGCAATCTCTCTTGTGATATCACCACGGGTCAGTGCAGGTGAGTACCGCACAGCTGTTTGGGCGTCCATCGAAATAACTGATCACCCTGTTGTCAGTTACTAACCAATGTTCGAGTAATACCGCGTCACTTTCTGAGACTTGTATAAGAACAAGGCACAGGTCTTGAATTCCTCTACAAATGGGCGTGCAAAAAACAGAAAAATCACAAACGTGATCGAGTTTGTATGAATATATTGTGGATTGGTACTTATTCAACTAGGATGCTGTATCATTCGTTTTCTACTCCGAGGATTCTTTCATGGTGAAATATGTACTTCCTTTTTCTGACGACAACAGCTTCCTCACAAATGGTTATTTGGCGAATAGAAAGATAGGAAGGCGTGCACTGATATTTTGTCTACAGCATGCGGCCATCAAATAAAGTTTCTCATTTCTGATATTTCTAATATATTAGAAATATCAATGTATCGATGTATCGAAGAGCTTAGATATACAAAAGAAAGCTATACAAATTTCATTTGTGTACAAAGTTTGCCATTTGAAATGCAAATGAGCAAGCAATGATGCAACGTTCTTATTGCCTTGTGACGATGTTAACACCTAAAGAAACACGTAAGACATATTATTGCATCGTCAAGAACCTAAAGAGGTTATGAAACCATTTCGATGGAAGGATTCAAAAGCCTGAAATAGCCGTGACCGTAGTTCTGTTTTCTGGCAGTTGTGTCTCACCTGATCTCACCTCTCAGAACAAGTGCCAGAACTTGCCAGTTTAAAGATAATATATCACGACTTCATTGTTTACATTCAATGTTTGTAAACATGGATGTTTACATTATGTTATTTTCGACTTTTGGGACATGCCAACCCACCAAAATGAATACTTTTGGAATCAACAGAATTTCTAGAGGGGTGTGCCACCAACAATTTAAGACAAAGAAAGCCTGGACATAAACAAACAAAATTTAAATAAACAATGAATTTCGTGGCCCGCGAAAATACCTGTGATACATTATCTTTAAACATGTTAAAGGCCTGTCTACACCATCAACATTTCCGAAACATTTCAAAAACACCAGCTGCAACATTACCAAAACACCGTTGTTTTCAGTTTGTTGCACAGTGTGGACTGGATCTGCAACTTCTGCAAAACAATTTGAAAACACGTTTTTGATAAAGGCCTGTCCACACCATCAACATTTCCAAAACATTTCTAAAACATCGAGTTGCAACAAATCTGCAACACTTTTGTTTTGAGATTGTTGCGGAGTGTGGACAGACTTGCAACATTCAAAACATGTTTTGAAAATGTTTGCAAAAGAATTCACATGACATTTCTTTTAAAACATTTCTAGAACCTTTTCAAAAGATGTCTTGAACTGTTGCAAGTCCTGTCCACAGCAATCCCAAGGGTGTTGCAGATTTGTTGCAAATGAATGTTTTGAAAATGTTGATTGTGTGGACAGGCCTGTAGTTGCAGAGTGTAGACCAGCCCCAAAACAAGCCGCAACATTTCCAAAACAGTTTTCAAAATGTTTTGAAAATGTTGATGGTGTAGACAGGCCTTAAAGCCTTAAAGAGTTGGCAAAATGAAATATTTTGGCCTAGAATAGAACAAGAAATTAGGCGTGGGAGGTTTTTTAGCTTCGCTTGGCTTTGCCAGCGAAGCTAGTCTCATGGGCTGGTAACCCATAGCAGACGACGCAAGTTATGAATGCAATTTGCTCTGTGATGTCAACTCTGATCTTTGCCCAGTTCTAGTGCAACATATCTATTAGATAGCCTTCAACAATACCCCACCCTAAAAATTCCTCAAAATAATGAATTTGGATGTGAATTTGATGAAATAAACACGAAATTTCGTTAATTTTGCCACTTCCGGGTCCAACCACCCCGGGAAAGGTCATAGAGGTCAGATAATTTTCAAGCTCTATTCCATTAGACCTATTCCAAGTAGTATATCAGTGCTGGGCATAGGAAGAACAAACTAATAGGAGCGAGATTGATTGCACGCGCGTTTTACCGCTTTCCAAAAATGTAGTTCCAAAAGATCGTTAGCAGCAGCTGGTAGAAGCACGGGGACAATAAACTTAGTATCATTTATCAACAGTGAAGAGATAATGAGTCGCTTNCTGGCATTAACCCATTCTCACCAAGTAGGTCTAATATGACATCTATCTGGACTCATGGTGATATGTTAACCCCTTCCCACCCGATGCGAGGGTCCGTGGCTTCGAGAGTCCGGTGAGAAGCTGGTATCGGGTACTCGTGAACATGTAAAGACCAGATGAGCCAAGGTAGTTATGTTAGGTATCAAACTAAAGCTAATGAAGTGTAGGTTTGAACTGACCTACTTCCATGACCTAGTGACCTACTTACAGACCAGTTGAGCGAAGGTAGTCGTGTTTGGTATCAAACTAAAGGTAATGGAGTGTAGGTTTGAACTGACCTACTTCCATGACCTAGTGACCTACTTAAAGACCTGTTGAGCGAAGGTAGTCGTGTTTGGTATCAAACTAAAGGTAATGGAGCGTAGGTTTGAACTGACCTACTTCCATGACCTAGTGACCTACTTACAGACCAGTTGAGCGAAGGTAGTCGTGTTTGGTATCAAACTAAAGGTAATAAAGTGTCTCTCAATGAAAACAACCTACAGCGGCCAAGCGAAGCTCTCAAAGCCGCCAGGCTTCTAGTTACTAAAACCAATATTTTACAATTTGCAGTTGTAAAGACAACATTAACGCAAGAACATGCTCCGTCTGCAAAGCCGGCTTCTACCAGTTTCCACACTGCGCCAAGTGTAACTGTGACGCCCGCGGTACGACCGAAGACGTGTGCGACCAGAGGACCGCCGATTGTATCTGCAAGGAAAACGTTGAGGGTAGTTTCTGCGATCGTTGCAAGAGGGGCACCTATTTCCTTGAGGAAAGGAATCCAAAGGGGTGTACAAAATGTTTCTGTTTTGGGACAACAGACCGGTGTCGCAGTTCAAACTATCGTAGGGACCAGGTGAGTGTGTGTTACAGATTCCATATCGTTCATCCTCTACCCACACCATACTTTTTGCCTCTATTCCCGTTTGGGACGAACATCAGGGAAAATTAGTTCCTCGAACGAGCAGTCAGTGGCGCCCCATCAGGGACGGATCCAGGATTTCGGGAAAGAGGGGGCGCACTGTGCTAGAAACATTGAGATCTACGGTCAATTTCAATGATTTGCTCCAAATTTCATAATTTCACGGTCGATAAAGATTTTTTGGCCGAAAGGGGGGGCGTGCGGCGGGTGCGCCCCCCCTTGGATCCGCGCCTGCCCATGCCCGCCCGCCAGGGTCACGTGTGACCCACCATCTTCAGTTTTATTCCCTGGTGTTAAGTAAACATGCCATTATACTTGTCTGTCAAAAACACCGATTTTGAGAAGGGCTGGACATCGGCACGTACCTACGATGCGGGTGAGATCCAACTGGTTGTTTGTTTTGTCAGAGTCTTTGCAAAAAGCCGCTTTTGTGAGTCTCCCTTTTGAGTTGTACAGTATCTTGCATATTGACTCCGTAACATTGATTTCCAAGCACAAAAATGATGCTAGTAACCAACATCATGGCACCGTCTTGATGTGTATGTATGCTGATTCGCAAAGCGTTTCTTATCCTCAAGCATTTTCAATATTGAAAATCCACTGAACTGAGCACATACTGCTCAAGTTGCAAACTGATGCGACAGACGTAAGCAAAAATCGCATCGTGTAAATAGGCCTTAAGACATGTTGGTTAAACTGCCACCTGCCTTGTGTACTTAAGAAAAAATGTGCACAGAAATTCAGAATTTAAGGTTTGCTCTGGTACTCCGTGACGTCACGGCTGTTCCGTCTTGCGTGAGGAGGGCGGTACAATCTAATTTCAGCCCAGCGAGCATGTTCTTTGTTTACATTTTGGACTCGTTCGCTGTGTCTTCTCTCACTCATACCTGATTACACACTTCACGAAATTTGCCTCTTGATCTTCGTGTGCGTGGACCTTGAGAAAGGTGCATTTTGCTGGGTTACTCAGGGAAGCCAGCGCCACTTAATTTAATAAATTAACTCTTTGCCATCCTCCCTATCAGCTATTAACTCCTTCCCACCCAATGCGTCTCAGAAGATATCTATCTCAGTTCACCAACAAGAATTGCAGGCCTATCATCTGGCATTAACCCATTCTCACCAAATAGGTCTAATATGACATCTATCTGGACTCATGGTGATATGTTGTTAACCCCTTCCCACCCGATGCGAGGGTCCGTGGCTTCGAGAGTCCGGTGAGAAGCTGGTATCGGGTACTCGTGAACATGTAAAGACCAGAATTACATTCATTTTCCAGCCCTGTAGGGGCCGCTTTGTAAAAACCACATAAGTTCCCTTCCGCTCTGTAACTTTGGAACGACTGAAAATTTTCGGTTGATATTTGGTGGAGGGATGTATCATGGGCCAACGGTGTGTCGCGCCAAAGAATCGACCAAACCTGATTTTCCACTTTGCCACCAGGGGCCAAAAAGCCGAATCACATAAACTGTGATTGTGCCATTCATACTGAACGGAATCTTCAAAATACATGCCCGTCGGACTTGCACCCGGGGCGACGGGGGACGTTCAATGCTGTGCTTGTTCAATCTGTCTTCGTTCCGGCACCTGCGCTCTTCCGGGTCCCGGTTTTACATCCAACCACCAATCCACTGCTAGGATTTGATACCGCGATCGAGAGACCGGTACCAGTCTACAACGATCCAGGCTCCCCTTCCCTACCCATTTCCTAAACTGTGTCTTGATTGGCTGACGTTCTCGCCGGCGCACTTGCGCGAGAGTTGTGCGCATTCGGCTATATATGGCAGATTGTTTTGACTAGTGAATTAATAATGATACCCTATTATAACAGGGTAGTCAAGGGCGTTGTCACATGCTGGAGACTTGTGCCTGGTTTTCCCACACTGGGTCACATACATGTTTGTATACATGTAGTATGTGGCATTTCTTACCTACAGTGTAGAACGTATTTCGTATATCGGCCTACACCATGCATTTTGCATTCATGTCTCTCATTAATTTAAAATCTTGTTTGTCATCACAGGATTATCTTGCGCTGCTGCCCGAGTCGTATTTCCATGCCTCAATCTTGAAGGAACGAGTGAAGGATGCTTGTCCAGTGCCACTTCAGGATAACCCGTAAGTATCAACCAATCTAAGCACTCGTGGAACGGTCGGATTCGGGGAATCGCTTCAAAGGCTGTGAACTAAACCATTTTAATGTACATTTATGGCAAGCGTCTGCTGCAGGGAGCATTCTACAGAAACCAGGGTGTTCGGTAACCTCAGCTCCCTGGTCAAATACGCACGAATTCATCATCTGTCGCACGACCAAGAAGCCCCTAAGTCAAACTGACGCAGCTGAATTTTATTTGTTGATGCCCCAACAAATACAAGGCGACGCATATACAACTCACTCCTTTATAATTTGGCCCGTCGACCATGTTGACCCGCAGTTTTATCGCAGACGCATCCATTCTTCTAAACTCCGTACGCAGTTGTGTACCACGCCCCCTTCGGTTACTCGCTCTCCACAACTGCTTTACTTCGTGGAAGTCGCCGCGTTTGGTCAACAGATGGCGTCAGGGCCTGGCGCGAGTTTTACAGCCTGCTTTCAGAACTCTTTGGCCCGTTGGCAACGGATGTTCTTGTGCTACCATGGCTACGAACCGCTCAGCCAATGAAAAAGTGTGTCAGGCCAGCTTGGTTACCGGTTGCTCGGTGCTCTCATTGGTCGACTCTCTCAGCGCCATCTGTTGACCGAACGCGGCGAATTTTACGAAGTTAAGCAGTTGTGGAGAGCGAGTAAACTGAAGTGGGCGCGACTCACGAGTGAGTTTACCATTCTTCATGCTTAGAATTTGCCAAAATCAAGTCACTCAGACCCCCACGTCATGTTAGCAGAGAGAGTGTGGTGATGAATGTTAATGTAGCTCCATCGCCAGTTGGTTCAAAGTGAACGACTGAAATGCAACCTTCAGACAAACGTGTATTTTTAGTTCGTCCATGTGTCCCGAAGTCGTGAAGATGGCGCTGCGATCACCATAGACTGGTTCTTCTCTGTGATGGCATCACATTCATTGAAAGTGTGATGACCCCTCAAAAGTCGGAATATGACAAAGTGACCCCCCCCCCCCGAAATTGAAGTATGACCCTNTGAAGTATGACCCTTGGATCAAAAGCACCCTGCGTCATTGACCCTTGACCAAAATTATCTACCGAAAACCCTGAGAAACTACTGTAAAGGGACTTTGACGGGGGAAAGAGCTCTGCTTCTATTACATATGGTAAGAAAATAACTGAGTGCTTTGTTTTTTTGTATCCAGTTGCATCCACTATGTGTACATTGATGTGAAAACATACAAGTCCTTCCGCGGCGAAAATGGCTACTTCGCAAAGGATAACCAGCGAGTGGGGACACAGGTGTATGAGAACGTAGCTGTGCTGGATGATCTGCAGACCCCATCGATGGCTGTCCTCGACGTCAGACAGGTAAATCTCGGTTTATATCTGCAGAATTTGTCATTTGTACTTCCAAATTCCTGGCTGTTGAACAGACCTGATCTACCAGGTGTGGAATTTTGCGTTTAATAGAGCCCGTGCAGATGACGTCATCACGGAAAAATCCGCCATCTTGAGGGTCAATTTGACGTCAAACGTTGTTGGCGACCCACGTGGTGCATTTTGTCATCGGCACAAGTGGAGTGTTTGCGTCTTCAAGCCATGACATGGTCTACACGTGGGGCACTTTGTCGTCGACATCAGCATGGTGGACTGCAGGTCAAAAGTGACGTCATGATGAGCCACTGCACAAGCTCTATGCCAGCTGATGCTGTAAAATAATGGAAAACTCTGTTCAGAGTGATCCATGCTTTAAGGCAGAGCAGCCAAGATAAGAGGAAAGTATACCTTCACCGACAACGCCAAATGTCGCAGACCACAACAGGAATCGAACCGGGATGTCCCATGTGCAAGGCAGGCGTTCTCCCATCGAGCCAGAGGTGCGGACGTTACGCTCGAGTGCCTATAGAGGACGTGCAGCGACGATTATGATGTCACCGCGACGACGAGATGCCGCCATGTTGGATGGCATGTCCAACGCATTCGTAGCGTCAGATGACGTCCAACATGGCTGACGTGTGAATTATGACGTCAATGATGACGTCACGTGCACATGGTCTATACACCTCTTAAATCTACTAGTACCACAATGTTTTGATCTTTAAAATCCATGGAGAAAACTCATCATCTTCATCTTCAGTCCAAGCCATAGGCATACCATACTTGTAGTCCTTACCCTCATGATTGTTGTTTCCTATTAACCCAGTAGAACCCATGCCGCCCTAAACCGCCCTGCCGTGAGCCGCCTAGAAGACCATGCCCACTTTTTGACAAAAATCCCCATCACAATGTAGAAATCAAAATCACCAATTACTGCCGGCAGCGCCACAATCCCCCATGTCTCCAGACGCCGATACCACCATAAACCGCCTTGACTCGTTACACTGTTCTCTATTCAGCTTAATGCAGTGGCATTTGATGGCGGTTCAGGGTGGTGAAAGGTAGATATGGAAAGTGCATTAAAAATAGGTGGCTCTTTGGGGTTAAATTGGAAAAAGGTGAACATGAGAGAATCTCAGAAATTAACTGAGTGAGGGTCAATTTGCCTTTTCAGACCGGGATGTACTTGGATCTCATCGGACTCGATCCCGATCAGTACGTGCTGCTCGTGAACTACCACACCACCAAGGATGACACCAAGGAACAAGTCCTCGATATCAACTTGGCATCCACTGTCAACAGAGACAAGGGGAAGGTCACTCTACAGCCATGTAAATTCAGGTGAGGTAGACACAAAAATCTCCTGAAATATGTGGCCATGACAGAAAACACTGAAGTCATGCTTGGATTTCAACCTGATCCTTGGCTGCTGTATATCAAGCAGTGCTACCATTAGAAGGCCAAGCATAATTCTGACATAATATACCATTACCAACTACATCTGATGGTATCCTCTCAAGCCACACCGTTAAAGGAAGACAGTAATGCAGACTGGTCCCCTGTCCTCGAGCCGCTCCGCTAATAGGAGGACAGGTCTCGGCCGCCATATTTGTCAGGATCCTGACATGTACCGGAAATCAGCAAAGTAGCCCGAATGTTTTTCGAGAGACCCAAAGCAGACCTGCAGTTTGCTTTGGATGATTTCGGGAGGCTGTAGGATGTCTCTCTCCGCTGTATGGATGTCTCTTTCCCCTGTGCACTCTGACCGACTCGTGGAATAACAGGCGAAAATTTGGGGTAAAATGCATGTTTTGGGCGAATTCCAACATTGACTGGCTACACAGTCCTCAACTTCATGTTATACATGTAACTGTTTTAGGTCTGCCCTACGTGCACAGTTGGGCCTTTTATCCACTCTGCTCTGACAGCCGTGTGGCGTTCTATGTATAAATACATTACTTATTGATGAACCAATTACGTGGACAAATCGCATATGCAATGCCTGTGCTCGTATTTGCGGCACAGCTTGAGGACAGGGGACCAGTCTAGACAGTAACGCAAATGGGGATAAGCCATTGCTGGATCACTCCGTGTCAGAAGATGTGCAAGATCCAATCCATGTCTTGCCATAGGTCTGCCAGNTGTCCAGAAGACCATGATCAAAGCGAAAGTTAAAGTGCTATTTTTCGAAATCTTTTATTTGAATGCCTTTGCATCGACCCAGTGCGACCCGGATTTTGCAACTGTCGATAGCGTTCAGTACCAATTAAACGACAAAGAAATAATATATTATTTTTGTTTGCATTTTCAGCTCTCTTTGTCGAGCAGTGGTTACAAATTTCACCAACGGCCGTGTCGGTTTCTACGACATACTAACCGATTATGTTACGCTGAGCTTTGATGGAGACGATAAAGTAGATGTTGCTATCGTAAGTTCAAGGACATGAGATTCTGATCACGGTTGACTTCTGCCAGGGGTTGCAGTTCTATGGGCCATGATTTCTTTCTATAGGCCTACATTGATTTCACTAACTTATCTGTACTAATCTTCCCTTTTAGGATTCTGTGGTTGCTATACCAAGGAAAGTCTTCAATGTCAACTTCCTGCAGCCGAAGTTCAAATGTGTCATGGTCAACAAAAAGTAAGTTTTCTTGTTATAAAGAAGATACAGTGGAACCTCTCTATCATGTCTATTAAGGACACCTTCGGGACTGACGGATGCTGTCCTTAATTGAGAGGTGTCCTGATTACAGAGGTTGAAATGAATAGAAATGATCAATTCAGGATTGAACATTGCTGTCCTGATTAGAGAGGTGTCCTCCTGGCAAAGGTGTCCGTTAAGGGAGGTTCCACTGTATTTAGTGATTCTCCACATTTCAGCTGTTGGCTGTGGACGAGGGTAGTTTATGGTCAGGGGGTGAATGCTGATCGGCCATGTTTGTTTTTCTTGTCCCATGCCTGTGCACTGTAAAGCCTAGTGTACATCGGCCTTGCGACTGGAAGCAACTGAATGCAACAGTCGCTATCGATGTACGCGTTCCGCACACATCGGTTACGACAGGACATTGCGGCAACAAGTGGCACAATCCAGTCTTCAATCTGGAGTCTGCACATCGGACAGGCAATGGTACTGAATGCTACACGGAAATTGTTGATGTCTTCCAATCGGACCACTCGGGAGTCATGTGATAAACATTCATGTGACCGGGTGTGCTCCACAAATGAGGAAATTCATTGTCATCGCGCATACATTGGAAGCGACTGAAGACGACTGGAAGCAACCGTTGGCAACGAGTACTGGTAGAACATGAGCAACTGGCTGGAACTAGTGGCAACGGTCGGCAATAGCGTTGCCGGTGTGTGTACATCGGCCTGTTTGAGCATCTCATCAGTTGCTGCTGGTTCCAGGTAGTCGCCAACCATTGCCGGAAACGCCATTGCCGGTAGTTGCTTCCAGTCACAAGGCCGATGTACGCTAGGCTTAATTTTAAGGTTGGAGGGCAGGGCCGGCCGCATAGAAACTCTGCTAGTGCTTCGACAGCCTATCGGTGTTAAAATGCATGGAAAAATGTACAGCACTATCGGCAGATGGGCTCCGCTAGCGCTAGCGGAGTTTCTATGCGGCCACCCCAACAACGGTCCTTACAGTAGTCTCTCTGTTTGGAAAGATGTTCTTCAAATTCAAATTCGGATATCAGTTTTTCAACTGTTGTGTAATTTACAGGTGCGTGGGAAGCTCGTGGTTGTCGGGGGCCAGCGTAAAAGTTGAACTGGAAGGTGATAACAATGCTGACAAGGTGTCTGGTCCAGATGACTTGCCTCCGGGCATCCTCGACGTTGGCGTCAAGGTTGTCAAAGTTGACAAAGTCAGGGTGAGTTTGAATAGATTTTAAATTCAAAGTCAGAGGGGCATTTTCATAGTTTTGCTTGTTAGGCCATTACCTCTGGTTTACTCATAATTGTTTGTGTATTGGGAGACAGTTAAAAGCAACTTGCTTATGAATTTTTGTTAAAACTTATAAATGTGAGTATTTGTATGGCTTTACACACGCTACACTGACCGATATCCAACATAGAGCACAGCTCATTCACTTCCTTGATCTCAACTAGAACGTGCCTGAGGCACTTGAAGACCCTGGTAACCAGGTTGGGGTCGAAAATTTGTGAAATTCGGAGACGACTTTATAGCCCCATTTACACTGAGGAAAAATAACTGATCTCGGACCGGTTCGAGCACGGATCGCCCAAAAAATAGCAAGTGTAAGCGGGACAAGCGTGCCAGGAACGGTTGGAGGTGATCTCGGACCGGTCCGAGCACGGATCGGTTCGATAACACTGCTGTGTAAACGGTAACCAATCTCGGCACGGTTGCTAAATTGTGTTGTGCACATGCGTGAATTATGAATGACGTCATTAACGGGAATTTCTGAGTGATTTTGCATGGAGGCATCCATTTTGTTGTTGTCGTCGTTTGATTTTTCGTTTGATTTTCGTACCTCCGATCGACTGAACTGACTGGAGAGCTCATGGCACCCGCCAACTGGCTCTGTTCCATTGTGCTAATGTAAACGGGGCAGATCGTCAGATGACGAAGAGGGGCGGGACCGGTCCGAGCACGGATCGCTTTTTCCATGACCAGTGTAAACGGGGCTTATGTTTACTATCGCTTTACACTGATCAATACTGGATTATTTAAAACTAAGAAATTTTTGAATAATTTACCCCTTTTTGCCAATTTTATATATTTGGTCAATCAACTTTATAACCCTTTCCTCACCAATGATTGAGCTGTAACTTTGTCTTTTTACCTGACAGCCCATTGTTACCATCGATGGTTCAGTCTCACGACCTGGCGAGTACACGTACCTCATCCACTACTACCAGCCAACCCAACCAGAACTCACTCTCAATGTTGACGTAGATGTCGGAGGAAAGGTTTATCCAGGTAAGGGATCGTCTCCAAAATACAAACGTTTGGAATTCGTTTAAACAAATTTAAAACCACTTTTCATAAACGAAATTGAAACGAAAAAATTCGTTTGAGAACTGCTTGAAAAACGTTTGACATGGCCCACATTTTCGTTGCAATTTCGTTTGATCCCAAACGAAATATTCGTTTGATTCCTTCAGAGAAACGTTTTAGAATTTTGTCGAGCGAGACAAACGTTCCAATGCGTTTCAAACGAACAACGAACAAGCACAAGAAACGTTTGCATTTCGTTTGACATGAAAACATTTTGCATTCTGATCGGCACTAAAAACGTTTGAATTTCATTCGGTGCATGAAATGTTTCATTTTCGTTGGGAACAAAAACGTTTGCACTTCGTTGCGGAATTCGTTTGGTACTTTCCGTTTGGTTTTCGTTTGGGGAGAATTCGTTTCAAAACCGTTTGGAAAATCGTTGGAAAATCACTTCAGTTTCGTTGGAGTATAAAAATTCCAAACGATTTTCAAACGATATTGACATACGTTTGAAACGCGTTTGAAACGAAAACAATTTGGAGACGATCCCTAAGCGCACATGTTTAATTTTAGTATGTGTGTGTCTAGTTCATGTGGATTTTTCTAACTTTTGGTTGTACTGTAGGCCTATGACTTTTGTGCTTTGTTGAAGTACGGTTGTGAAGATTAGAGGCCGTATTCGTAAAGGGTGTTTAAGACTTAGACCCGTGTACTTTCACTAAATGCATGCACTTCCACCATGCATTTGACGCAGTTACTCGTGTCTAAGTCTTAAACACCCTTTAACCCTTTCGTTACTGGCATGTATGGTCACCAGCTTACGGAGGCCCATATTTTCAAAACTGTTTTATCCGTAAACTGTTGTAACAAAAATCTGTTCTAACTTAAACCTTCCATTATACAGGACCCGGTGACTGGGTTCCACGGAAATTTCTTGGGGGTTTGGATGACCCGGTGACTGGGTCCCACGTAACGAAAGGGTTAAACACCCTTTGTGAATTCAGCCCATAGATTGCATTTCAAACTTAAACTTTCAAAAGTGGTGAAAATCTCTGAGTTCTGTAACTTAATCATCTTGACTAATCAAGGCCTCCGGTCACTCCGCCCTTCGAACTACGCTCCCTTCACCCTTGACGACCACCGTTTGTCATCCTGCTCGCAGACAGGTCGTTCCATGGACCGCACACCCCCCCCCCCCACCACTGTCAATGATAAATGCGTGTAATCCAATGTTTTGTGAATAAAACATGCATTAACGTATTAGATTATTCTTCATTTTGAGATTTTCATCGATCCAAACCTCACAATGTTCCTATCATCGTCATAAACTGCTCTTTCAGTAACGTTTGGCTGCTTCAGCCGCCACGCTCATGGGCGGCAAGTGCGAGCGAGAAAAATGCTACGGTGGTCGGCAAGGGTGGATGGAGCGATAGTAGGAGTGACAGGAAGCCTTGGTTGGGCAAGATGTAACTTAATGTATTAACTCTGGTTTATGGATTCCTTTCTTTAGCAAGGTTTCAGACTGCCCACTCAACTATTTGTTTGCAGTATGTGTTTTGTAATTTTAAGGTACAATCAAGGCTGATTACTGCCCAAGTGTCACTGGTTGCCGTGCTGTTATCACATTTGAGGACAATAACGTACCCGATACCCTTGACCTTAAAGAGAAAGATTTCAAGGTCACGTTGAATAACACCGAAGGGGAGAGTGTCTGGCTCGACTACTTCGTTATCATCCCGAAGACTGTGGATAAAGCTGATTATCTGGAATGGCAGCCTATTGATAATTCTAAATACTTCATAAACGAGTGTGCCGGAGATGGATTTGATATTCGGTAAGTTGTTCAGAGCTACCAACCCTCCTGTATTTACCATATTTAGTCCGCAAAATCGATAAAATTGCCTCAAGTACGGAAAATACGGATATACCCTTAAACGGTTGATATTTCTCAGCACCCATTTTCCTGTCGTTTCTCGTCTCACCCATTTCCCGCCGATTCTCGCCTCATTCAACTACCGGTACCGTAGTCTTCCTCATGGCAACACATTTTGGTTCCCGAATCTGCCTCTAGGGCTAGAAGGCTTCGGTATTGATGCATGGCACTCGGTACAGGTAGGTTGTGCAAGACTTCTGCTAATGAAAATCAAGATGGATCGGACCATCATACGGACCATTACTTCAAAAATTAAGACAGAAAATTGCTTTCTCAAGTGTACAGTCTTTCAAATAAGTAAATGGACAGCGTGTTTTTCAAATATCTCCGAGATAAAACAAGATAATTTGATGCGGTTTTCAACATAGTGTGGTATACTTACCTGGTCATATATCTCATGTATTTGGGTCAACCTAATTTTAAGCCTTTGTTATGTAACAGGCTATTTAAAAAAGGTCCAGAAATTAACTTTTTTATTTCTAATTTTTTTCAACAGATTTGGCACTGATATGATCAGGTGATTGACATGAAAGACTCTTTGCCAAAAAAATCGGTGAAATCTGCTGTCTTTTTCGTGATATCTCAAAATATCAAAATTTGAGATTTTTGATATTTTGAGATATTGAATATTGTTTTGCTGTTATTCGCTGCCAGACATGATAACAAGATGGCTACGAAATTTTCCACGTGTTTCCATCACCGAATCAGCAGAAAATATTATGTGAAATCTGGAGGCTGAATAAAGAGGCTGAATATCATGACATTTAAGTGAAAAAAGCATTCAAAAATTGCATAAATTATCACGAGGGAATGAATGCTACCAAATGACTTTAAAAAATGATCGAATATATCAAAATTTCAAAAATCTCAAATTTTGATACTTTGAGATATTACGAAAACGGAAAAACATTTTCAATATTTTTTTGCGCAAAAACTCTTATTATCAATCACCTCATCACAACACTTTGAATTCTGCTGAAAAAAAGTTGAAATAAAAAAGTTGATTTCTGGACCTTTTTTAAATTGCCTGTTACGTAACAAAGGGTTAAAATTAGGTTGACCCAAATACATGAGATATATGACCAAGTAACTATACCACACTATGTTGAAAACCACATCCAATTATCTTGTTTTATCTCGACGATATTTGAAAAACACACTGTCCATTTACTTATTTGAAAGACTGTACATGCGACTCGATAGCATGTAAAAATGAAAATCAAGGAATCCAAAATGAAAGGCCCAAAAAATCCGGGAAAATCGTGAAATTTCAGGAAAAATTCCGGAAGGCATGAATCAGGGGTTGGTAGCTCTTGTTGTTGGAATACTCCGGGAGGTTAGTTTATAGACAAATCCCTAATTGACGAAAACGAGAAAGATCTGCACACTTCCGCCGAAATCATAAACAGAACCCCGGTCTGAAGCTGAATGATGTGTTGCAGAGAACCCCACGACGTTGCGTCAGAGTCGACCATTGCTGAATCATGGATTGCGTCACGTCAGCTGGTTCCAGGTCGAGGTTCTGTTTACGATTTCGGCGGAAGTGCACAGATCTGGGAATTTGGGATTTGTCTATTGCAGTTACCATGGTTACCAGTCTGAAGGAACATAATGAGGTACCGGCAGACCTAATCTGCGACGCGGCGCTGACTATCAACTCGGTCATAACTGCGTCATTGAAAGTGAGGCTAACGTTATTAGTCTCCGCCACGCCACGTAGTGGTCGAGCGGAGACTCTTGTGTTAGCTAGGAAACTTTCTCGGCTTTCTCGGCCCAAACCAACCTCAGACCAGGAGGCTTACGTGCCTATGCGTGTGTGCATTCTGCAGTGCTTCATGGGCTCCTTGCAGTGTCGTTATTTTATCACCATATAACACGAAGTTTCGACGAAACTGTCTTTCAATAAAATATTCCGGTGTCAGGATTTGTGACTACTAGTATTCTTTCATTTCCACGTCGGGTGTATGTTGTTTAATTTATCCATGCTGATGTTTACGACGATGTTTTGCGCCACGACTGCCGTATGATCCCAGCCTGACAACATGGACGACATG
>NMRB01002846.1:24606-49347 GCA_002633025.1 Notospermus geniculatus
TATGGCTTTTGAGCAAAAATCTCTGCGGGAACATGATGAATTTAATCGATAAAGTTGACCATTTTAGCGTAAACGACAGGCGAATGGTCGACGTCATGGGTTGTGAATGACGCAGTTTTTGTAACGTCAGAATGATGCACGACGGTGGATGATGTTCAACAGTTGCAAAGGCATGTGCACCTGTGTTTTAACTGAGTTGATGATCAGTGCCTCCTTTTGTTTGCTGGTACCCCATACCTATACATCATGGGTGCGTGATTGGGTAGTGGTTAGAGTGTCAGACTGCTGACTGAGAAGCCATGGGTTCAATTCGAAGTCGGGTCATCAATTTGTACTCTCAGCTATTTGCTGTTTGGGAGGTGTACGCATTTTGATAACATTGAAATTCTGAGTAATGTTTTTTTTCAGGCAAAGTGATTCTGAATTCTGCAAGACGGCTGTATTTTCCATCACAACTGATTACAACAATGGCGCGGAACAATGCAACTGTGACACGGACGGTTCCAAGAGTTTTGACTGCTCAGAATACGGCGGTCAGTGCCAGTGTAAACCTAATGTTATCGGAAGGCAGTGTACACAATGCAAGACTGGCTATTATGGATTCCCTGACTGTCGTCGTGAGTAATGCTTTTGAACTCTTCATCATTCTTTTGATAGTATTACTAATATAGTATTACTAATAAGTATTACTGTTATGTCCAAACAGGTGAGCACATGGTCCATGGACCATTTCATATAGGTCACCTTAGACAATGCTTCTGTCTCTGCAGGTTGTAATTGCCCGAGTGGTCTCTGCCATCACCAGACTGGAAAATGTATCTGTCCCCCTCGTGTCACGGGCGAGAACTGCAATATTTGTCTGGACAATACCTTCGGATACGATCCGTTGATTGGTTGCGAGGAATGCAACTGTCACCCAGAAGGTGTTAAGAATGGCAATCTCTCTTGTGATATCACCACGGGTCAGTGCAGGTGAGTACCTTAGTTTCGTTTTCTGAGTGTTGTGACTCGCTTGTTCTTACCCTCTCATGCCGGCCTTCCACGTGAAAGAAAACTTGCGACAGTTCTGGCAAAATTGTCGCAATAAACCTACCGATGGGTCTTCCACGTGAAAGAAAATAATGTCAGAAGTCTCTGTCTGCAGGCTCTTGTACATGTAACTGTCGAGCAAGTTACTGTCGCATGTTTCTGTCGTGTGGCTCCTCCACATGAAACAAAATTTGCCTCTGTGTCTAATTGTCGACGACTGCCGCATATTGTTCAAAAAGATTGCAGACATTTCTGGCGAGGAATGCTGTTCAAAGCAATAACTGTTGGACACTAAAATAACTGGCTGATGTAATCTTTTAAGGCCTCTTCCACGCTACAGAAGTTGATCAAGCAACAGTGTGTCTGACATATTTCCAAAAGTCTGTACAGTCTACTTGCAGAACACCTTCCACATGCAAGTCGCTGTCGGAAAGGAAAATTGCGACAGAAAACTTTATGTGGAAGGCCAGCATAAGAACATGTACCAGAACTTGCCAGTTTAGGAGTTGGCAAAATGAAGGGCCGATTTCACATAGGGTGTTTAGCGAAATCAGCGTTTAATTAACAGTTATTCAGGTTAAAGGCCTGGGCCCGGTTGCACGAAACTCACGACAGCGCTATCTTGGTGTTAGCGCTAACTTGATGTTAAATGACGTAAAAGAACAATGGATTTTTTACGTCATCTAACATGAAGATAGCGCTAACACCAAGATAGCGCTGTCGTGAGTTTCGTGCAACCGGGCCCTGGAAAAGCATTGTTTTGCTGCCTGTAAGGTGCTTGATCGGTGGCGTTTACCTGCTGGATAATCACACACGTTTAACATTCCTGCGTTTATGTCCAGGAGGACAAAAGAATCATGTACTTGAACGCTCAAGAGGCCTTGTTTAGAGTCATTCAGCTCTTTTCTTTTGTCCTGGACATAAACGCAGGAATGTTAACCACGTGTGATTATCCTGCAGGTAAACGCCGCCGATCAAGCACCATACAGGCAGCAAAACAATGCTTTTCTAGGCTTTTAACCTGAATAACTGTGAATTAAAACACTGACTTAGCTAAACACCCTTTGTGAAATCGGCCCGAAATGTTTTGGCCTAGAATAGAACAAGAAATTAGTAGGTGTGGGAGGTTTTTTACTGGAATCGCTGTTTTAAAATTTGCAGTTGTAAAGACAATATCAACGCACGAACATGCTCCGTCTGCAAAGCCGGCTTCTACCAGTTTCCACACTGCGCCAAGTGTAACTGTGACGCCCGTGGTACGACCGAAGACGTGTGCGACCAGAGGACCGCCGATTGTATCTGCAAGGAAAACGTCGAGGGTAGTTTCTGCGATCGTTGCAAGAGGGGCACCTATTTCCTTGAGGAAAGGAATCCAAAGGGGTGTACAAAATGTTTCTGTTTTGGGACAACAGATCGGTGTCGCAGTTCAAACTATCGTAGGGACCAGGTGAGTGTGTGTTACAGATTCCATATCGTTCGTAGGGACCAGGTGAGTGTGTGTAACAGATTCCATATCGTTCATCCTCTACCAACACCATACTTTTTGCCTCTATTCCCGTTTGGGACGAACATCAGGGAAAATTAGTTCCCCGAACCAGCAGTCAGTGGCGCTCCATGCCCGCCCGCGAGGGTCACGTGTGACCCGCCATCTTCAGTTTTATTTCCTGGTGTTGACAAGTAAAGAAGCCATTATACTTGTCTGTCAAAGACACCGATTTTGAGAAGGGCTGGACACTGGCACCTACCTACGATGCGGGTGAGGTCCAACTGGTTGTTTGTTTTGTCAGAGTCTTTGCAAAAAGCCGCTTTTGTGAGTCTCCCTTTTGAGTTGTACAGAATCTTGCATATTGACTCCGTAACATTGATTTCCAAGCACAAAAATGATGCTAATAACCAACATCATGGCACCGTCTTGATGTGTATGTATGCTGATTCGCAAAGCGTTTCTTATCCTCAAGCATTTTCAATATTGAAAATCCACTGAACTGAGCACATACTGCTCAAGTTGCAAACTGATGCGACAGACGTAGGCAAAAATCGCATCGTGTAAATAGGCCTTAAGACATGTTGGTTAAACTGCCACCTGCCTTGTGTACTTAAGAAAAAATGTGCACATTTTCTTTCAGATTACAACCATGGTTGGTTGGAACGTGACAAATATGGAGGACCCACCAATTTATACACAAGACAGGACGCTGACTCTCGATGCCAGAAAGAAACCCAAGGATCCCTCCATTCCGATGTACTGGGTTGCCCCCAAAGCGTACCTCGGTAACCGTGTCACGTCGTATGGTGGCAGACTGACCTACAATATCCTGTTCTACATCCCTAATGACGACAGCAGTCATGGCAAAATCAGTTCGGATCTGATTCTCACGGTAAGCTGGACTCTTAAGCCCCTTTCACACCGGACCTGCGTAGAGTTGCGTTGTGTGGCGTACCGAGTACGCTGAAATTAGGCTCCGCACTCATGAAATAAATGTTGCTACGCGCAGGATTGGCCTAGACGCCGAACCCTGACTCAGCAAAAGTATGCAACACTCAAACTGTACACAGTGCCGAATTTCTACGCAATATCGACACTGTCATCGATCTGCATCCGCCATTTTGATTTTTGCGGCCGCGGATGGATATGTGATCAGGCCTCGCATATCACAACCATGATACTCCGCGCCCCAGAACCTTGCGCGTAAACAACATTACATTCATGCCTAAGCCTGTCCTTGCAATCTATGTGTCACAATTTCGAAATGAATACAATAAATATACATTTCCCTGAACTTTATGAAGTGGAATAAGTGTATAACGTCTGAGAGATGTTTGGTCACGTGGGTAAACAAAATGCATGCGGTCATGGACTACTTTGGTCTCAGAATAACTGAAAAACCTCGAGATATTTTGCGACAAAATGATTATGCTTTACAAATATTTTTATCATGTCTTGCATCTGAGCCTCATTTTGACCTAGGCAGGCCTATATAATATAATTTATGTCTTCCTGTGGACGTATAACCGTGCACTATCTACTGCGCATGGCGACGCTTGTTTATTGAGTGAACGGTCGACCGCTTTACAATGGTAAGGAATCCTTACACATATTATTGCGCTGCACTTCTTTTCAACATGGCGGTGGCTGATCGATACTAGAGGGTGTTATTCGTAATGCCCTCTAGTGTCAAGAATGTGCAACACTATGCCCTTCCGTACATAACACTATGCCAGCCTGAAAGGATTTTTCATTGGACTTTCGTAGGGTAGCATACTATTGTGAAGGCGTGGCGTACAGGAGCGTAGTGTTGCGTAGACTTGCATAAAAACTGCATACTTTCTCAGGGCTTCGTACTTGTACGTTTTGACCGTATTTTGTACGCGCGGGACCCCTTGAACTACGTAATACGTTTTGGATGTGTGGTTGTACGGGCGGTATCAAAGTGCAATTGTACGGCCTAAAATGGCCAAAACTACGCTCAGAAAACAGAAATGTTCTCCTTCAAAGTCTCCAATCCATCCCCACAACCTTCCCCTGAAGTTATTGGCCCTTTATGGGGGTTTCTGTATTGGCACAAGGCCATGCCCGACCGCCAGACGCACTGGATCAGGCCGACACATGGTGTCTCATATTTGACGATCTGAGCAGGTTTCTGCGCACCCCTCATTCAGCACACATCTAGACATCGTCTGTCTCATCTGAAGTTGGTGGCGATTCGTTATACATTGACCTACAGTGTCCTACCAAACTAGTAACAACCATGAGTGAAACAGTCATCGTGGGCAGCATGAATAGAATGATTGACGGGGTCATAAACACTAGTGGTGTGTGGTTGCTTTGATCTCTGCCTGAGTGACAAGGCTTTGATGTCAGTAGTGTGCAATACTTGTGGGGCAGTCTAGATATAGTAGCCCGATACATTTGGTGCAAACTTGTGAATTATCAAAGGCCAAGACTCATTTCACCTTGTTACTCTGATATTAACCCTTTGGTGGTTGTACCCACAAGTGAATTATCAAAGGCCTAGACTCATTTCGCCTTGTTGCTCTGATATTAACCCTTTGCAGGGTTTCCGCCAGGATTTTCAAGGAGGGGGAGAAAAAAAAATCGAAAAAAAAATTTTTTGAAAAAAAATTTTTTTGAAAAAAAAATTTTTTTAATTTTTTGAAAATTTTTTTTCTTTTCAAAACTGAATTATCAAAGGCCTAGACTCATTTCGCCTTGCTGCACAGGACTGACATTAACCCTTGGTGGTTGTACTCACAAGTGTAACAAACTACAGCACAGATTTGATGATACTACCTATTGTACTCGCAAAAGGCAAAAATACAGCACAAATTTCTGAAATTGTACTACCAGATATTTTTAGGTGTACGAAGCCCTGCTTTCTGCATCCAGTGCTCTACGCCAAAAGTACGCGAAAAAATTAAACATCTTAAATTTTTTGCATCCATCTCGCATACTCCTTTGCATCCCTTGGCATATTGCCAGCATAGGCACAGCGTAGGGCAGTGTAAGCCCGGGGTAGTCGGTACGCTGCACTACGCAACTCTACGGAGGCCCAGTGTGAAAGGAGCTTGATAACCTGTCGTCCACAGCTACCCTGGGGTTATGAGGCGGGCACACCAGGCTTTTGACTCAATTTCTCATCCTATCTGGTTGATCCTTCTTGCAACATATGCTTGTATCTAAGAAGCCATGCATAAGTACAGGTTTCTACACTGAAACTCCAAAAGGCTTATTATGCCATCACCACATTGTATTACATTTGGTTGCGTTGTGTTGTGTTACATTGAAGACATCAGAACACACTCTCCATAATCACTGTTATCGTCATTACAGGGTAACAATATGACCATCTCGCATGTTGTGAGCGAACAACCGGCCGTCGGAAAAGAACTCCCAGTTGAGATCTACTTTACAGCGGTATGTATTGAAGCCCCACTGTATTGAATGTGAAAAATGCAAATCATGGCCGCGATTCTCGCACGACGTCACGACGTCAGCGTAGTGTAAAATGTACTATGCTCTGTCAGAATACATTGGAGCTCTCCCTGCAGTTTTTTCCAAAGCGTGCTGAAAACTAGGCCTTGATTAGTGAAGTGCGTATCAGGCAAGCCTTTTGGGGACCTTCACGAGGCTATGGGACCTCTACAGTACAGGTCACAATTGACATCCCTAAATTCGCGCAAGTTACGCGTAATTCACACGTAACTTA
The DNA here is from genome assembly GCA_002633025.1 of Notospermus geniculatus. Taxonomy (NCBI): domain Eukaryota; kingdom Metazoa; phylum Nemertea; class Pilidiophora; order Heteronemertea; family Lineidae; genus Notospermus; species Notospermus geniculatus. Next base: position 30,843 of record NMRB01002846.1, read on the forward strand.
CGCAACAACTCACGAGCTATGTTACGCGTAACTTACGAGGTGAGTTACACGAATTTCGCTAGCTAAACAGTGATTTACGAGGCGAGTTGCACGATTTTGCCGAGTTACGCGAAACCAAAGCCGTGAGTTACGCGTAAGTTACGGGTAACTTACGAGTAACTTACGCGAAGCCGTAGGGATGTCAATTGTGACCTGTACTGTATGTGCACTCTCCTAACTTTTTGAAAATATCGTAAAATTCAATACTGTGGGGCTTTAAATGATATTTGATCTCATTGTGATTCTGAAACTTTGAATCGAGAGCTGAGTGCCAAATAACATTGGGTGTGACCCATAGTCATTTTGGTAATTCTCGAATTCTCAATGTTTACAGAACAATTTCAACCATGAGACCACAGGTGCCTACGTCACACGAGCTCAGTTCATGAGTGTGCTGTCAAGATTGGAATCCTTATTGATCAGAGTGAACTACTATACTGTCATTGAAAGAGCCAGGTAAGTAGGCCTACCCACAATGCCTTTAATAGCGAATGTTCCAGACTACCGGTACTGCTTTCTGCTTCACTTTTACTCCCTCAACTCCAACATGGAGCTGGAGGGGTGCTGCCATTCATGCGTGATGTCTGCCAGTCCATTCCATAAACTTCTTGGGCCGATTTCACAAAGGGTGTTTAAGACTTAGACGCGTGTAACTTCGTCAAATGCATGGTGGAAGTGTGTGCATTTAGTGAAGTTACACGCGTCTAAGTCTTAAAGGAGTTAGACGCCGAAGTTGTAAACACTCAATCACTGGTTCTCTATCCACGGGCGCCTGTGGTGCTGCCACCTATTGTCGGTGATATGTACTGACGTGAATATTGTGAGTGAGTTGCATCGGACCGGGAACCAGTCTAACGATCACGGGTGCTGCCACCTGCACGAAGGAATAAAACTACTTTGCCGACCATATTTGTAAACAAACCAGCTTGTTTACAACTTCGGCGTCTAACTCCTTTAAACAACCTTTGTGAAATCGGCCCCTTGTGTCTGGAGGATAACTGAAGAACCGTTGGAGGGTATTGACCTTAAATTTCTGTAGTGGGCCTAGGATGGGTAGAGGAAGACATCAATTGAAATTCGGATCTGTCACTCAACAGTTACTCTACCGGTACGCCCTGTCTAATGTATGTTCTTTGTCATAATTTCAGTTTATCAGATGTGCGACTTGATACAGCGTCTCCAGATGGGCCAGGAGAAGTGGCTAGCAATGTTGAGCAATGTTACTGTCCTCCGAGCTATACTGGTACATCTTGTGAGGTGGGTAGATAGTGTTCAAGATCTTCAGCATAAATTTGTTACTGGAGAAGTAGGTCATAGTGTTGATGAGACTGAAGACAAATAATAGACCTACATTTATTTATTAAATCGCAGATTTGTGCACTTCCGCTGAAATCTCAACCAGAACCTCGATCTGAAACCGGCCTAAGTGACGCCATCCATGATTCAGCCACAGGTGCCTGGAGGACGGAGGACGGTCAGTGAGTATATAGGGGCCGTTTTACTGGCAACACCCGTTTTACGGACAACGTGGCGCCGAGCTACGAAGTAGCGAGCTTCGTAGCTCGGCGCCACATTGTCCGTAAAACGGGTGTTGTCAGTAAAACGGCCCCTATATACTCACTGACCGTCCTCCAGGCACCTGTGATTCAGCAATGTTCGAGTATGACACAACGTCTTCGACGTCACGGTCGTGGGGTTGTCTGTGTTATGTCATTCAGTTTCAGACCGAGGTTGTGGTTGAGTTCGGCGGAAGTGGGCAGATCTTTGTCGTTTACGTCAATTTGAGAACAGTCTGTTCATTATTGATTTCAGGAATGTGTTGATGGCTATTACAAACACAGAAATGGCACCGGTTTTGTTTGCATGCCGTGTAACTGTAGTGGTAACAGTGACACTTGTGATCGAGAGACCGGTCAGTGTATCGGTTGTCGCTACAATACGAAAGGATTCCACTGCGAGGAATGCGAGGCGGGATTCTACAAGGATAAGGCGACCGGTCGTTGCAAAATGTGCGCGTGTCCGAAGGATACCCCTGACAATAAGTAAGTAAAGCGGCCCATACACGTGCAATATTATTGCACAATATGAGGATCAAAATGGGCAGTATTGTTGCTAATCTTTCTTCTATTCATCATGCCAGAAAGCACATAATCCCTAGGCCCCATATTGTGCATATATTGGATTGTGCATCTAGGCCTTAACACTTTCACTGCCAAGTTTCCCAGATAAGTTGTACACTACGCTGCCGAGTTTCTGGTTCTCCGTTCTCGGGAAATCCCCAAATTTCGATTGGGGCACCATCTGTGAATAGCCAAACGAACTAAACATACCTTCTGCATAGGGTGTCGATGGTCCCGTACGGCAGTCTCAGGGGGAATTCCTGTAATTTCAATTGGGGCGCCATCTGTGAATTAGCCAAACTAACTGAACATACGTTCTGCATAGGGCGACAGTGGTCACCTCCGGCAGTCGCCAGAGGGTGCGACGATCGTTACCTACGGCAGTGAAAGGGTTAACAGTACCTCCCTCAGAGTGTGTTGAATTTAACATGCAGTGTTTGACGTCATTCTTCGCATACTGACAAACATTCTGCTGGTCTTCTAGCTTTGCCACAACATGCGAGGTGATCGACGGTGACGTTGTCTTGAAATGCGAATGCCTCCCTGGATACTCCGGCCCAAGATGTGATGCGTAAGTTACTTTGTTTTACCTTCGTCTTGAGCATCCCTTTTCCTAAGTGTCCTTCCAAGTGCCACTGCATGCATTAAGGTTTCCCTCTCGTGGCGGCCGACATAAGCTTTGACCTTCACGCAACTTCGTTTCTGAATGCTCGACAAGACGGTTATAATCACTATTACATGTAAGTAATTTGAACAGCCTTGTTCAAATCATCCTTACTATTAATAGAAATGACCAATTCAGAACTTTTCTGTCCTCATTTTGGAGGTGTCTGTTCAGTGAGGTTTCACTCTAATCATCGTGTATGCTATTCTTTCGCAGCTGTGAAAGTGGCTTCTTCGGGAACCCAAGCGAAGTTGGAAGCAGCTGTCAGCCGTGTCAGTGTAGTGGAAACATCGACGTGAACGACCCACAGAGCTGTGACCCGCTGACTGGTGCATGTCTGAAGTGTCTATATAACACGACAGGGGAAAAGTGTGACAAGTGTTCCAATTGGCTGTACGGGGATGCTGTCAATGATAAGGAATGCAAAGGTAGATTTCCTCGATTCTTCTTGTTTTTGTGCGAAGAGCTGCTCGAACCCATTAGTGCGTTTTGTCGCTGGATGAAAAAAATCTTTTTTCGACACCATTCAGCCGACGCATTGACAAAGAAAATGTCGCTGTGCGGCAAAAGTTGAGCAACGAATTGCGTCAGTGGGTTCAGGCCTTAATACTTCCCAGGAAGTTGAGCTTGCTCCGGAATGCTCAGGCCTTTAAAGCTTGGGAACTTTCAGCGCTTTGAGCGATTTAAAAAATTTGAGTGGGCCTTCCTAGTAGCTGTATCAACCATGCATCTCAAACACACCTCGAGTTTCACAGTGCGCCAGCGAGTACAAAAATATTCCAAGTAGGCCTAAAATACTTTTATTTTATTTCAGGGTGTACCTGTGACAGATGTGGTACTGAAGTATGTGATGACAGGAATGGCGTCTGCAACTGTCTGCCGAATGTTGTTGGTGCTGACTGTACTGAATGTGCTGTAAGTATGTTGTTCTCACCCACCCTGAAAGCAAGTTGGGGCATTTCGTGGGCCACAAAATTATTCTTTGCATCATTTTTGACTGCCGCGACTAATTCTCTTTAATGTAGAATAGATGAGTGAAACTAAAATACATACCGGTACAGTAGAAGATGCCTAAGTCGGATTCAAGTGGACGAGACAATTTCATCCGACTTAGAAGAAATCCGACTTGTGTAAGTCGGATAATATCCGAGTTGTGTGGAAGTCAGACAGAAATCCGACTTCTGGCTTGAGGAAGGGCAAAATGGCCGCGATGGAAATGGATGCAAAGCTCCACCATGAATAAAAACACATGAACTGAAGAGGAGTGAGGCGCGATCCAACTTACACGATAGATTTTCATTGGAAATGTATTCGAAGGGACCTGGCCATTTCATCCGAGATAGCTGAAAATCCGACTTTTGCAGTGTCCAACTTACACGATTATGCTGTGGTCACGGAGTTATGCCGGAGTGGACTCCATATCCACCCATTTTGCTATCAATTGGTCACGCCGTGTCCTACGACTAACCACGATGTTGGTTTCATGTTTTTAATATGAATGATCCTGAGACATGCCCCTAAACCCAATCTTTGTTTTTGGCCCATACCGGTACCTTCCGTATTGGCCTACGTAAGGCTAGGCCTATAGACCCCCCCCCCACTCCGGCATAACTCTGCGACCACAGTATTTTATTGGAATGACGTTACAAAAAATTGGGACTTCTCGAATCCATCCGAGATGGGCGATTTTCCGACTTGCGCGTCTCCAACTTAAGTGGTTTCTACTGTACTTCTTTTCTTATCATTTCAGCCTTACACGTACGGCTTCAGCGAGTGTAAGGGTTGTGAGCCCTGCGGCTGTGGAGCAGCTTCAATCAGTCCCCAGTGCAACGAAACCACGGGATTGTGTTCCTGTAAGCCTGGAGTCCAGGGTCAAAAATGTGACGAGTGCGCTGAAAACTACTGGGATTATGGACCAGATGGATGTAAAGGTAAGAAGCCAATGTGAAACTCCTTGGCATGCCTGACTTCAATTCAAACTTCTCGTGCAGCTCAGAAGAATGATACATACAGTATGGGGCACAATTGACCTACCTTTATCCACTTACCTTCAATGTATGCCACGTGGAATGTACATGTATGCTCGAGTTCATTGCATATGGTTCGGGAACGTCATGCGTGACCTCCACGCACAACACGCAAATGACGTGTCTTCAGTGCGTGCCTTCCTACATGTAGGTGCCAAGTGACATCCACGAAAGATACCGGGATTATACGCACATGACGCTGCAGGTGGTATGTGGCACTGAATGTAGGTCAGTAGGAGCAGTCAGCCACGCGTATTGCCAAAAGATGGCAGCACAGTTCTAGCACACCAATACGAAAGAAACTTCTTTTGATTGGTACTCGGTCAGGAATGAAAGGGTCCACTCTATGCATTGAATTGGGCTGTAGTGACACCTATTGGTCAACTCACCGACAGCTCCTATTGTGCCGCGTACTGATGTCCAATATGAAAATTCTTGCTTTCTTTCAGAATGTGTATGCACGGGTATCGGTGCAACAACGTGCGACCGTGTTACTGGTGAATGTCGTTGCAAGGAAGGCCATACTGGACGCGATTGTAACAGGTGTGTCATCGGATGGATCATGGTACCAAACCAAGGCTGTCAAGGTAAAAATATTATCTTTAGCGTACCAGGGACCGCATAGAAAGTCTGATAGTGCTTTCATTGCCTATCGGCGGTTTAGTTAATGGGAAAATGCATTGTAACAGACTGCCGATAGGTGCTGGTAGCACTATCGGACTTCCTGTGCAGTCGGCCCTGGTGAGTTCTTGCGTGGCGTAGCATCCATCGCCATCGTCATAGTCTGTTGGCATCCCTTTCATAAACATTTCTCCCTCTTGCTCCCCGTTTTGGTTAAGGTACTGTCACACTGAGCTAGTTCTCAAAACGTTCTGTCCGTCCTTAAAAAATCGTGAAATGGGCTAGAACGTGTAATGTTGGCCAAATAATGTCTCGAAGTGCTGGAGCACCCTTCCCGTCCGAGGCCGTCCATATGGCGCTCCGGTGCGGTCAGAAATATCATATTTTTCCCCCGGAAAAATTGAATTCCTCCCCGTGTTAAATTAATTCCTCCCGGGGTACAATTAATTGCTCCCCGGGTTAAAATAATTCTTCCCAATGAATAAATATTTATGCCCGAGGAAGAATTAATTAGTCCACTTCGGAAGATAGGGAATAATTACTTCGGGAATAATCAGCAACCAATCAAATTATCCGCCGGGCAAACACGGCCTTGAAACGTATGATAGCAAGCATGTTATTGGCTAGTAGACTTTTACCGAGAACGGCCGATCATTTATTCCACGTCGAAAATCAATTCCGACAAGGAGTAATTCTTCAATGGAGGAGAAATGATTATTCTGGGAGAAAAATATAATTATACCCGAGGAATAAATGGTGTTCTGACCGCATTGGAGCGCCATACGTCCATAAAGTTCGTAAAAAGACTGTAAGAAGTTGCCACTATGTCTACTCCGTTCCCACACAGTTTGAGCCCGTTCGGCAACATTTTCAAGAACGTACTGAGAACTAGTTCAGTGTCATGGGGGCATTAACAGACATCCACACTTTGATGTCGGTTGCTGAGATTTTGAAATTCAACGATTTGGACAATCTTGCATCATTCCACAAAATTTTGTCACAAACTCCGATGTTTTCTTACAGAGTGTGACAACTGCGTCTTCCTCCTGCTTCACGATATCCAATACTTGATCACCAACCTGACGGAAAGGTATACGGACCTCGAGGATGTGTCCGTCGGTGTGTTTGCCCTCCGAAGACTGAGCAAGATCAATGATACAATCACGGAACTCAGGGTAAGAAAAAAATTCCACTCCAGTTTCTCTTCCCACTCTACGTATGGGCATAAAGGAATCAACCATAAAGGTTCAACTTACAAATTTAGCATTTTTGTTGAATGTGGACAGTATCCCTTTAAACCTCAACAGATTTGCTTTCTGAATCTTCCATATGATAGGCAAGACCCTTCTGCACGTTTACTGCAAATTTTGTTGAATTCCGACTAGTTGATCTTATGATACAAAAGGACTGAATTAATGAGAACCCCACGAACGATGTGAGTGCAGGGTCATCTGTGTAGATTTGAGTAGGCTAACGTACATTTGCACATGGAACACTAATTGTGCTGGAAATAGCTCTGTTATCCTCAGAAATGGAATTCAAAGCATCAAGTTGACAGGTTCATGTACGCCTTCACTAAAAAAAAAGTTGAAGCTCCTGCCTATTATGTAAAGCCGAAATTCAGGCAGTGAGAGACATCTGGTGGCAACACATGAAGTGTATCCCTCAGTAAGTTCGTTCGCAGTTAAACCTTTATGGTTGATACCTTTATGGTATCGGTTTTCTCCAGGGCTTTGGTTTGGTTACATCTTTTCTTTATCCTCTTTCAGCCTCTTGTGGATAACATGGTTTATGATCCCAGCAAGATTGACATTGAACCCCTCAGGAAACTGTTGATTGAAATACAGGAAATTTCCAAAACTACTATCACAAAGGTAGGTTTGAAGATCGTTGAATCCTACTCCGTCTGTCCATGGATAGCTGAAGACAAAGGAAATTTGGAAGTGTGCATGGCGGGCATCTCTCGTGGCAGACTTCATTAGTTCTGCTGGTCGGAAAATACTCTTTTTAGGCCAAGTGCCGGTCGGCATTTCTGCGTTCTGGACGGGGCCGTCCGGCGCCAACCAGCAGCGGCAGAACCCTGGACAACTGTCGCATATGGGGAGTCACGACCGTTTGAAGAGGATTTTATTCTCAATTTTAATGAGCTGTGAGGTCCCATGCGCTGCTGACACCAAGCGGTAACAACTGGAAATAAGGTGCCAGGCCCTTCCCCTTTATACCTATTTAGCATGAACTTACAATAGGCCGTAAATCCATGTGTACGCCCACATAAAAATTTCATGCCATTTTTGGGACAGTAGAAGACTATCTTAAAAAATCGTTCTGTAGTGGTGTGCAGGGACCTCTCACTAAGGTAAAGTCGATTGCTTCATGAAGAATTAGTTTGTCAATATTTCTAATTATCGGCACCTGTTTCGAGTAGGCCTACACAATGAAATACAATACAACGTGCCTCCCATTCACACAAATTATAAAGGGCGAACAATGCCAAAAGAGGAATGAATTTCTATTGAAAACAGGTTAAAGTCAAAAATCACCGTTTATTCTTGACGGATCAAGAAAAGCTTCTGTAACTTTTTAGCGTCACTTCTTACCTAATCAAGGTTGAATCTGCGGGGAGAATACTTGTTTGTGTACTTCTAATTTTGTGCTCGCGTTTTTCGACCTCAAACCGCAAGCTAACCACAGCGTGTGCCATATATGGTCATCGCACTACACGAGAAAGAGATGTACACGAAGCACTACGTTCAAACGGCCGTGGAGTGACATCACTTGATCGAAGAGCAGAGAAACTTGTAATTAGTCTCCGCCACGCCACGTAGTGGTCGAGCGGAGACTCTTGTGTTAGCTAGGAAACTTTCTCGGCAACTTTCTCGGCCCAAACCAACCTCAGACCAGGAGGCTTACGTGCCTATGCGTGTGTGCATTCTGCAGTGCTTCACGGGCTCCTTGCAGTGTCGTAATTTTATCACCATATAACACGAAGTTTCGACGAAACTGTCTTTCAATAAAATATTCCGGTGTCAGGATTTGTGACTACTAGTATTCTTTCATTTCCACGTCGGGTGTATGTTGTTTAATTTATCCATGCTGATGTTTACGACGATGTTTTGCGCCACGACTGCCGTCCCAGCCTGACAACATGGACGACATGCTAACGAACATGACCAACATCCAACATGTCCAACTCGGCTAGGCCTATATCCGCCATGTCCTCGGCCCATATCCCCCATTTCCCGATCGGCATTCTGTTTTTTGGTAGGCCCTAACGAAACTGTCATTCCTTTGGACATTTCGGCCACAAAAAGCAACTGTCCGAGGACATGGCGGGATGGGGATGGTGTCCGAGAATAGGACCGCCGTCACCCTGGTCACTGAAAAATCTATTCTCGGACACTTTTGGAAGTCAAATTGCGCGCGGCAGAGTGGATTAAAATACATCAAATAAACAGTTTCCGGTTCAGTTTACGTCACTTTCATCAATAAAACCTTACATTCGTTCTTTCATGTGGTATTGCGGGTCAAAATTGGCCGTGCATGTCTCTTATAGGCCTAGTGTGACATGCCACGCGTGGCGGAGACTCCAGAGTCTGCATGCAGACTCAACTGAACTCTAGTTAAAAGATGCCATAAGTTGGGTTCATCTGTCGTCCCATAGAAAAATCCCAAATTGACGAAAACGAGAAAGATCTGCACACTTCCGCCGAAATCGTAAACAGAACCTCGGTCTGAAACTGAATGACATGACGCAGAGAACCCCGTGACCATGTGACGACAGTGACTTCGACGACGTTGCGTCAGAGTCGACCATTGCTGAATCATGGATTGCGTCACGTCACCGGGTTTCAGATCGAGGTTCTGTTTACGATTTCGGCGGAAGTGCGCAGATTTGGGAGGATTTGTTTATTGGGCACGCTTTCATCTCTTCTTCAGACTCGCTTCACAAAAACCCGATCAGAGATCATCATCAAAGATGCCGAGAAGACACTGAATGAAAGCCTCGATTTGATGAAGCTCATCAATGAAACACAGACGATATCCAATGGTTTGTTTTCATAATTTTCCATATAATGATGCCCCATATGTGACCCGCTCTGGCAAAACCAGACGCATGTCGCTTTTACCTTGGCAGGTTGAGACCAAATGTTTGTCAGTTTCAGTATTGTCTGCCTATTATGAAATCTGAAAGAATCTATTTCTTCCATTCTCTCCTGGTGTTGTCTCGGTTCGTTTAGGCTCACCTTCTGAGCGTCGTGCGACTGTTTTCGCCAGAGCGGGTCACATATTTTATATGTGACCCGTCACAGCAAAACCAGGCGCATGTCGGTCGTTGGCTTGGCAGGTTGAGACCAAATGTTTGTCAGTTTCACTATTGTCTGTCTATTGTGAAATCTGAAATACCGGTAGTATATTTCTTTTCATTCTCTCCCGGTGTCATCTTAGTTCGTTGAGGCTCAACCTTCTGAGCGACATGTGCCTACAGTTCATTCCAAATCCCAGTGGCGCGAGGTTTTCAGCCGATATCTCTGCAACGGCTGGGTCAAATTCAACATACCATACATCAATTAACTTGTCTTTCTTGCCGGTATCTTTCTGCTATCTTCATTTTTCGCGTAATGCCTGCATAACGGATCCCTTGCTCAAAACCCATTTCATTTCGCTTTGCTGTTCAGTGCAGTTTACATGTGTACGATGCATTGCGTCATTTCAAAATGGCTGCCATTTCGGCCGTCAACGCGAACTGTGATTTGTGAAAGAACTTTTTTCTGTCACGTTTTTCGGGAAAATGACAGTGATGATGGCTGTACCGCCAAGAAAGACAAGTCGATTGACGTATGTTTCATCAAAATCGGCCCAGCTGCTGGGGAGCTATCGTTGAAAAACCTCGCACCAATCGAAACTGGAATGGAGAGTAGTTTTGCTGTGACGGGTCACATATGTGAAGTTGCTGCATGTGGAGAAAAATATTTGGTGTCCTGTGAAATTTTTCATGAAAAAACCATGCAAGTTATATATTGAGAATGTGGCATTGCGACATAGTATACCTTTTAGGCGAGAAAAAATGCATTACTGTCATGTTTTGCCAGCATTTCTGCCAAAGTTTATCAAAGAGTATTTCTTTCCCTCCTGCAGACGCTGTTGATTATGTGAAGGACGTACTAAAAGCCATCCAGGAAGGAATCCGCCACACAAATATCGACCAGCTCCTTCGAGAGGCGGAGGCCATTTTGGCTGAGATCAAAGGGCGCAATTTCTCTGCCAAGTCAACTGGTGCACAGGAAGAATTACGTCTGGCCGTCGAATGTAAGATATTTACGTTTACAGTACTCTGTAACTGCACAATTGACCTACCGGTACCTTATACCTTGGAAGGCATGCAGTGAAGAAGTAACGTCATTCGCATGTGGTGATAGAAGGAAAAATGGGGTAAAAGGTGAGGTGAGCAGCTCCTGCAACCCACTGGCGAAAGTTGCAGGAGCCACTCTCCTCGCCTTTTACCTAGTGTCTGAATAATTTTGGCCACCACTGTATATAATACAGCCAGAAAAAAATGCATTACAAATGTAAAAAGGAGGGTGAGTTAGTGTCATAATTCTTGCATTGTTTGTTGCAGTGTTGGAGCGTGTCAAGAACATCAACATTGATACCATGAAGCAGGTGGATAAATTTGACGATGTTTACCAGAATCTGACGATGTTTGACAACAAGCTGAAAGATCTGAGGTTGAGGAGCCGCGAGTCGTTGCAGACGTCAACAATTGCCATCAGAACGAACGAACGAAATAAAGCATACTTAAAGAGAATAAGGGTAAGCTCACTGTTTATACAGAATGTGCAGCAGGCGCGGATCCAAGGGGGGCGCATCCGGTGCACGTCCCCCTTTCGGCCAACAAATCTGTAAAATCGACTGTCCCATTGCACAGTTCGGTAGTCAAGCGCGCTACCACTCGACCACCAGGCTTAGACCTTACGGTTTCCAATGCTTTCCTTTCATCATAACCTAAGATCTCAGGGTTTCCGCCCGAAAAAAAAATGAGGGTACGGTGAAAAAAAAAAATTTTTGAAAAAAATTTTTTGAAATAAAAAAAATTTAAACGATGTTGGTGCCATTTTAGGCGTATTTTGAAGCATAAAATCCCCGCGCCAGTCATGCCGATTTTTTGGTTTCGTCCAGCATGTCATGGAAAAATGGTTACCCAACGTTATTGAGGGTACGGATCCGTACCCTGGAAAAATTTAAGGGTACGGAATTTTACCCATTTTACCCTCTGGCGGAAACCCTGATGATCTAATTGTGCATTTGTTCAAATTTTTCCAGTCGACAATCGTCCAGATTGAGGAAACACAAAAGATGACCGATAACACACTGAAGATGGGGCAAGAGTTGTTGCGTCTTGCTAGAATATACTTGGATGAGGCGAGGAGGAATTACGGGGTGTGTATGGGAATTCTCTTCATCATATGTAACCCGTCACCACGAAATGAGTCTTAAGTTGCTCAGAATATGAACCAGAGTGAGCCAAAATAACCACCACGATAAAAAGGAAGAAACAGAATCACTCAAGTTTCACAAAAGTCAGACAACAGGCCAAGGTCTTCTGACACTGACAAATATTGCATTTTCACCTAATGCATGCTGTTGGGCTTTAATGTTGAATTTTATTGGTATTTCTGCACCTTTGGAACGACATATAAAATATTGTAGTTTTGTATAATAAACCATTTTTCTTTGCGATTACAGATTGTCGCCAATGAATCAAGAAACTTGGATGATTGGATGGAAAAACTCAGAAACTTCTCAGAAGATCTCGCCAGATCTAATATGGAATTATTTCCTCTTGTTGACAATGCCACTGAGCATTCGTTCGATTTGGAAGCGGAGGCCGAGTACCTCAAGAGGTTGGTATCAGTTAAAGGCCAGGGGCGTTGGCGACTTAGTGACATGTTCACACGTGATGCGTATATGGCCATGTGGTTGGACGATTTCTTCACAGAGGTCAGAGTAATGACGTAATCACAGGTGTTATCTGTCGAAATCCCCCAGGCATCAAACATTAAGGCACATAAAAATACTGCAGAGGTATTTGGGTGCATATGTCCCTTGACGTACAGCAACAAAGCATATCAAGATGTCGATGATTTTACGATTTCTAAAGCCAATCGATGTGCTGCAGTTCTATTGCGTTGTTCTTTCAGTCTGATCCATGACACACAAAAGCAAGCCGAGAATGCGTTGAAGGCCGCCCAGGCCTATGAAAACATCGTGGATGCCATCCAGGAGGCTAACGATGCAACTCTCTCTGCCTTCAATGCAACAGACATTGCCCTCGACATGGTGAGCCAAAATTTCAATTCCTGATATTTTTCAGCAAAGACCTTGGGTCGTATTTTAGAACGTTCCTTAACGTTAAGGTCGACCTTAAGTCTATTGTAAAACCATCGAGAACAATAGATTTAAGGTGGACCTTAATGTTAAGGAATGTTCTAAAGTACGGCCCCTTGAAAACTGCTCAGAGAATTTGCGATGTTGTCTGGGAAAACCTGTTGGATGTCACATTTGAGGGAGTGTTATTGGCCTTGGCGAACCTGCACATTTCAATAGCTGAAACACAGTGTTGACTTTTCCGCGGTTGAGAGGTGAAATATTGGGTCTTGAGATTCATGCAAATCCGTTATAAAAATTGGAGAAAAAGATTATAGTCATTTAGACGGGATTCGAACCGTTGACCTTCTGATTTAGTAATCCACCACTCTATTCACTCGGCCAACGAGCCAGCTGACAAGGACATGATTTATGTTTGTCATAGACGTAGGCCTTCGACTTGCGTAATAATACTATGAATAAGAGAAAACACAGGAAGCCTACCAACATGATCGGTGGCCGAATGGGGAAGACGGTGGAGCAAAGATAACAGTGCGCCGCAGGGCTTGACATAAGCCGAGGCCATTTTCCAAAACACCCTTGCTGGCCCTCTAAAGTGTCCAGGGCCATGGCTGGCTGACCCTTGGCCTATTGTGTCCCTTCATTTGATTAATGTGATAATAAACTGGGTCTAGCTGACATTGACCATCCATGACTTTGGACAACAATCACTTTGGATTAGAATAGAGGGCCAGCAAGGGTGTTTTGGAAAATGGCCTTGGCTTATGTCAAGCCCTGGTGCGCCGGTTCGATTCCCCCAGCTGGGTCGAACTTTTTTTCTTTCGAAAAAAGTGTTCAGCAGGAGCTCACCAGAGGATGTTGACACCTTGACAGCTCGATGACAAGTAAGGTGCCGCCCTCCTGGCCTCGTGGTGTCTATCATGTTCTGAGCCTTCGTTTGAGGTGTTTCCAGGGCGTTAGCATTTCTCTTGCTCGTCGCATGGGGGCTTTTCGTTCATGCAGTTCAGCTTTAAATTATCATTGACTATCCATTCCAGTCAAGTGGTCTTGGAGATCGAGCGATGATATCCAAAAACAGAAGTCAAGACTTACTTGAGAGAGCCAGGGCATTGAAAATTCAAGTGGAGGGAGGTGAGTGTCTTCGATTGATATAGAATAGTGAGGTTTCGCAAATCTGACAAAACAAGAAGTACGAAATACGAAATTGGGCTGCATTTCCATGACGTAATGTATTTCAGGAGATGGTACCACAAATATCGCCTGCTGCAAGAGCGTCTTTTGGCGTATGAAGTTAGACCGATACAGTTATGGTGTATAAATATTAAGCTTTGAAATTTATCTTTTGTTTCCACCTCGTAGATACGAAGTGGAAATTTAAAAATTCAAGATGCATCATAACTCTCTCGGTCTTGCATGATATGCTAAAAGACGCACTGACAGCAGGGATATGTGTAGCACTAACCATCTCCATGATGTTAAAATCTAACACTAATAGGGCCACTGAACATAAAAAGTCCCCCCTCTGGGTCTCATTTGGAACGATTACCGGTATATTTTTTCAGCATTGAAAGATCAATTCGACAGAATCAATACATTACATGTAGGTCCTGGAAATGAAGTTGAATTTCATATTTCGTACTCTGTGTTTCATCAGATTTGCAAAGCCTCACTGATGTTTGATGTTAAAATCTAACAATAGTAGGGCCACTGAACATAAAAAATCACCCATCTGGGTCTCATTTGGAACGATTATATTATTTTCAGCATTGAAAGATCAATTCGACAGAGCTGTTCAACAGGTTGATGATTTAGAAAACAAGAATGAAGCAGTGAGAACTGGAGTGAAGGACATCGAACGAGGTCTCAATATGTTGCCAAAAGGTATGTTAAATTGTTATGAAAACAAATCTTCAGTAAAAACCTGAAAGTGAAATTGCTGAATGAATTCAGAACAAGATTTACCATAAGTTTATTTCCCTTCTGATATACCAGACAGCTTTCCTACAATATTTTCCACAGGTATCAAATTGTTGTAGTATGCCAGACATTTTGTGTACAGTATCCTCCACTGGTGTACGGTACTCAAATAGTATACCAGACATTTTGTGTACAGTATCTTCCACATGTGTACTCAAATTGTTGTAGTATACCAGACATTTTGTGTACAGTATCTTCCACTGGTGTACTCAAATTGTTGTAGTATACCAGACATTTTGTGTACAGTATCTTCCACATGTGTACTCAAATTGTTGTAGTATACCAGACATTTTGTCTACAGTATCTTCCACTGGTGTACTCAAATTGTTGTAGTACATGTACAGTATCGTCCACATGTGTACTCAAATTGTTGTAGTATACCAGACATTTTGTCTACAGTGTCTTCTACCGGTGTACTCAAATGGCTGTAGTTCCAGTATACAGTATACAGTTGTGTATACTGTATCTCTGTGTACAGTATCTCTGCCGCTGTACACAAATTGTGGTATATTGGACAGCTTGTCTACAGCATCCTATACGGTTGTAAAAAAGAGAAAAAGCTCATGAAATTTTGTCGGTAAGTTTATTTTGTGCTTGCCAAATATTCATCTGTTGGCCTGGATTCATTTCAGATGGCTACACAAGACTAGCTAACGATGCCGCCATGAGAGCTATGGATGCGAAAACACGCTCAGATGAGGTGATTGTCCAAATTGATGGTATCCAGGGCAGAATTAAGGATGACCTTGAGAGGAGCAAGAAGATCAAGGTCGCTGTTGACGAGGCCAATGATCACATGAACGCGGCCGAGGAACACAGTGAGTTTTTTTTGCATTCCTGTAGTTACAGTGTACTGGGTAGTTTTACCAAATGAAATGGAGCTTGAATTGTGCAGCAGGTAATTTCTGTAAGTTTGATGTGGACTGCAATTTGAGAGAATGCATCCTATAATGCATTTTCCATTGTCGGCCAAAACTAAGGGCTCAGGCCTACAGTACAGGTCACAATTGACATGCCTACACCTTCGCGTAAGTTAAGTGCAGCTTACACATAAGTTATGCATAACTTGCACCTTGGTTGCACGTAATTCACTGCCTAAGTCCGGCGTAAGTTAAGTGCAACTTACGCAAATTGTATGCATGTAAATACTGCGTGAAATGTCGTGATCCCTCACCGATGTTTTGTGTTGTAGTCAACAAAGTGCGCACACTGGTCCCAGATGCAACCAAACTCCTGGATCGCCTGCAGATCTCGGCGAAGATGATCAACACTTTTGGTATAGACCTGAAAGCCAACATATCAGCTCTGAAGGAAAAGATAGCTTTGACACGTGGCCAGGCAAACAGGGTAGGTTATCCAGCACTTCTAGTGCCATATTCACGAAGCCTTCGCAACTTTGCATGCACGCAAGTCTATTGTTTGGCTGCACATGCCCTATTGTTCACTGACTGCCTTTACAACAGATTTGCGTGCACGCAGAGTTGCGAAGTCTTCATAAATATGGCCCCTGGTCGTTCGTTTGTTAACCCTTTCGCACCTGAAGTCGGGATATTTTTCCATTTGTTCCCTGAAGGGGGCTCACCAAAACAGGAGATATGATTTTTCAGAGCCCAAAAATGTAGAGATGAAGTTCAAAACTGACTATTACAGGTTATGTTCATGTGAAAAAGTGTTACTGGGTGACCTTTCATTGACCTTGACCTCCTCAATCAAGGTCAAAGCATAGCCATTATCATGCACTTTTGGGTGCTACAGATAGAGGCGCTTTGGGGTGCTACAGTGCTATTGGGTTATACAGGTTCAAATACATGTACATGTAGTGCAATTTCAAATGAGTGGGGCGAAGCAGGAGTCGAACCAAAAAACGTCAGGGTGAGTGGTGCCAATTTTACATGGCACCATTCTGATTGCCCCACTTCTCTCGACCTCGTACGGTACTGTTTTAGCCGAGTTGAAAACAGAGTACACACAAAAATTTTCGCTTGTAAAAATTCTCTCGAAAATCTCGAAATGAAAATTTCACCGCGAATATTGATACACGCATAAAAGTTTTCTCTACATTTTGGTGCCCGAAGACACCGCTGGGGCTAGCCCTGGTGGGGGTTTCGGGAACCTAAATGTTCCCCAACGATCTTCCCGCCACTCATCCTATCCCATGATTCATAGCGTAAATGGTGGACTGCGCATTTGTTTTCCACGTTTACTTAAACTCAGCCATGATATCGGTATTGGTGATTTTAAGATGACTGTTTTTGAGCCCTTGACGCGAACATTAATCCACGTGAAACAGAAAAAAATTGCTCAATTTGTGAAATATTTTCCCACGAAAATTTTTGCCCATACGGTATCCGATGAATATTGTCCTCATTGCAGATCCGTGTTGGTATGAAATTCTACAGCAACACCACGCTCCAGGTTAGAAATCCAAGCAACCTCAACTTGGCCGGATCTTTCACCAAGTTTGAAATGATCTTCAAGATGAAAAAGCCTACCCGTAACGGTTTCCTCATGTACGTTGGACCCGACCAGACAAACCCTTCAGCATCGGTAAGTACAGGTCCTAAGCGTATCAAATTGCATCTCAATTACTGCTGTAGATGTACCGAAATCGTCAGGTGAATGTAGGCCTACCCACATTATTTCTGGATGGTAGGTGTCTGCTAAGTTTAAAGCCTCACTGTATTGAATTTTATGATATTTTCAAAGTGTTAGGAGTGTGCAGGTGTATGTCTGATAGCCTCTTAAAGGTCCCCAAAATGCTTGCCTGATACGTACTTCAAAGAATCAAGACCTAGTTTTCAGCACACATTGAAAAAACTGAAGTCAGAGCTCTAATGTATTCAGATAGAGCATAGTACATTTTACACTACACTAACGTCGGAGAACGTAAGCACTTTCTGAATTCAATACAGTGAGGCTTTAACCGCCGTGTACCAGGATACGGGAAACTTGTCCTCTTGCCCACAACATTCTTTGTACAAAGAGTACTTTGTATGCAGGGTACGTAAAGCCATTGATTCAAAACAAAACTTCTGTCAAGGTTGCCTGAATTGGACTTTTTCCCTAACCTGACCCATGGTCTACTTCCAGAATGATTATATGGCGCTTGATATCATCAACGGCAATGTCGTGTTCAAATACGACCTTGGTTCTGGTCCGGCACGAATCCGCAACACGAGGGCAGTCGATGATGGAAAATGGCATCACGTCAGTGTTGAGAGGTTGGTATTACTCTGGGCCATCAGCTGGTGGTGAACGTCTAAATTTCATTAGCTCACTGGGGTGAGCTATTACGATGGTGCGGTGTCCGTCGTCCGTCGTCGTCCGTCGTCGTCGTCGTCCGTCGTCGTTGTCCGTTAGCAGGGCACGTTTCGTAACCGCTGGAGCTATTGATCTGAAACTTGGTACATATATACACCTAGGTCAGATGACCCACAACACCAGGTTTCGGTCCGATTCGACTCTCAGTTTGGCCACCAGGTGGCAGAAGCCAAAAACACAAAAAGTGCAATAACTCCTGAACTAATGACTAGATCATCTCCAAATTTTTATCATAGGTGTAGCTAATAAGGATACATAACATATATAACGGGTTTTTGATTTGACCTACTTTTCAAGGTCACAGAGGTCAAAGTTCGACAAAAGTGACGAACCTGCCACAGTTTGTCATT
>NMRB01002846.1:50239-69228 GCA_002633025.1 Notospermus geniculatus
CCATGGTTGCCACAGGGCATTAAAAAGCATTAAAAGTCATTATCTCCATTCTGTGCTTTTTTAAGGCATTAAAAAGGCATTATTTTTACTGCAAAGCAAACAGAGGCATTAAAAAAGGTCTTAAATTGGGCCTATAGTAGGTGTTGTGTCAAAACAGCATTGCTCAAGCGTGCGGCCTAATCACTTAAGACCAAGCCAATTAGTGATTTCAGCAAATGGGTGACAGAGCATTGATAGCACTGCAGGGCAATCATGCATCCCTGAGCAGGTACCCGGTAGGTTGACTTGGCTTCCCGGGCTTGGCTTGTACTCAATCATGTCAACAATAAAGGATGTTCAAAAACGTTTCGTTATCTTTGACTCAGATGTGCAATTTGAATGAATATGAAGCCCGAAAATGTTGTGAATTGGCATTAAATTATGCCTAGACGTGGCATTAAAAAGGCATTAAAAGTCATTAAATGTGTTGTTGTGATTGCTGTGGCAACCATGTTGCCGCAATGACCTTTCATAACCGATGTGCACGGAACGTGTACATCAATAGCGACTGTTGCGTTCAGTTGCTTCCAGTCGCAAGGCCGATGTACCGGTACGCTAGGCTTTAGGTTACGGATGATTCATACCAAATCACAGGTGGCAAGTGAGAAATGGGCTCCTATGTAACAGCGGCCTAACGCACAGGCTTTTCTTTAAGAGCAAGGCCACGTTAGAAAATCAGCTGAGATTGCCTTGTCTCCAGGGTGTGAGAGAGCCATGCACTCTTCTGTGCAATCAATGTATATTTTACACATCGGGGGATTTTTCACAAGATTTTCATTACCTTTCTCCGATTTAAGGTGAATAATTCAGAACATTCTTTTGGTTTTGTATTCAGAATTGGACGCAGTGGCAAAGTGACTGTACGAACTCAGGATGAGCCTGACGTCACGAATGAAGGGGAATCGCCTGGAACTATGGCTGTTCTTGAACTTGACCCATTGAAGACCATGTTCTTCGTCGGTGGTGTGCCGACCACTGCACAGGTATGCGTTTTCGATTTCCAATGCTGTGTTTCCTCGTCAGGTATGGTGTTTTTCACCAAATTGGTAGGCAACCAAGGAAACTGTCAGTGTTCCTTCTTTTCATTGTGGTCGTGCTGCTTGATGTTGTAAACATTTCTTCTTTTTGTTGCTGTCGTGCTGCTTGATGTTGTTGAAAGAAAACAGTCGGTGTTTCTTCAGCCTTGTTCACACTGGCGGCATGGGGCGGTGTGGTGCAATGCATTGAAAAAATTGCCAAGCGGTGTAAATTTCGTCATAGTGAGGCGTGGTTGCATGTGGTGGTCATTCAAATTGTGCCAGAAATGTCTCTTGAAAATGATGGCCGCAGTGAAACTCATGCAGCAGGCGATTCGACGCGGAAAAATAATGCAGGAGCAATCAGAGGGGCGGAGGAAATCGCTCGTGTCCTACCGCTTCTTACTGCATTGCGTCCCACCGCAAGTGTGTACTGCTATAGGCTTTAAACAGAAAAATTCCGCATCACACCGGGCCGCCAGTGTGAACAAGGCCTTCTTTTCGTTGGTCATAATGCCTGATCGTGTCAAATGGAAAATTAAGAATCCCTATCTCATCTTAGATCCCTGCTGAAGTTGGACAGCGCCACTTCGAAGGCTGCATGGAGGAGTTGAAGTTTGATAGCATTCCTATTGGTCTCTGGAACCATGTCAAGGGGACCAATTACAACTATGGTTGTATTGAAAGGTAGGATTGCATACATTAATACTGCACTGAGTAATTTTGACGATGCACCGCCATTTGATTTCAGAAATTGCACCAACTGCATTTTTCGTTTGCAACAAAATGGATTTTAAAAGTTCTTGAACATCTCTAAATCTCTAATGTACCCGAAAAATCAGGAACTGAACCAGTTTTCCACTGTCGCAAATTTTCGCCTGTTTGAATCATGCCATAATCTTACCCATTTCTTTGCACCATTTTCTCCCAGTTTGCTCTGCCCAGTGAAATGTCATGACAACGACATTTTGCTGCGGCAAATTTCCTTGCTTGAATGGTTTTCTGGTATGGGCAGTTATACCCGCAAATAAGGATATGACTGACAAAATAATTTTCATGTAGTTGTAAGTCATTCTGGTGTCATCTTGAGTCATAGCTGACAAAGACGTTCGGCAGATCTGTAGTGATAAGATGATCTCGAGTCATAGCTGGCGTTAGAAATTTAGAAGACTGTCAGTTCTGATCTACGGCAATACGACTGTAGCCCTACCCAACGTCTTTCTCAGCTACAACTTGAGCTCACATCATAACGACTTGAGATCATGACTAAAGGCACGTTACAACTTGAGCTCACAGCATAACGACTTGAGATCATGACTAAAGGCACGTTACAACTTGAGCTCACAGCATAACGACTTGAGATCATGACTAAAGGCACGTTACAACTTGAGCTCACAGCATAACGACTTGAGATCATGACTAAAGGCAAGTTACAACTTGAGCTCACAGCATAACGACTTGAGATCATGACTAAAGGCACGTTACAACTTGAGCTCACAGCATAACGACTTGAGATCATGACTAAAGGCACGTTCATACTATTTCACTTAATTCCCTCTCCACAAAATGATATCTTGACCCACCATCTTTTGTTTACGCACAAATTAGTTACATCCCATTAACGTCTGCTTCGTTTCACTTGTTTTGTTGCAGCCCAAGGTATCACAGCACAGTTTTATGATAAAGGGGATCCAAGCACATTTTACCAGAAGAATATTCTGGTCTTTTGCTTGAAAATCTGTGTTTTGCATGCTTTGTCCTATTTTGCCGATCACGTCTGTTGATAAACACACCCTCTCTCAACCTTTCATTCTCTTCTGCCTATATGTGTGTCCTGATTGTCCTATAGACAATTCTCAAATTAGCAGATCTGTGCACTTCACCAAAATCGCAACCACAACCTCAATCTGAAACCGGGTTACGTGGCACAGTCCATGATTCAGCAATGGTCGACTCTGACGCAGCGTCTTTGAATTCACTGTCGTGGGATTGTCTGCATCACGTCATTCAGCTTCAGATCGAGGTTGTGGTTGAGATTTCGGCGAAGGTGTGCAGATCTTTGTCGTTTACGTCAATTTGAGAATGGTCTATTGTAAACCACATAATTTTTAGCCCGCTTGGCCACAAGGCCCAGCAGGGCTTAAGCTGTGGTTGGGGTCATTGAGTGGTGGTCTGTCGTGCGTTAGTCCGTACGGCGGTACGGCGCTACGTCCGTAAACTTTTGGCTTGTTAGCGCTCTAGCACCTTTATTTTTCGACGAATCTTTTTGGTCTTTGGTGGGTGTGTATATGGGCCTAAGATCTAGGTCGAGTTCGATTTTGAGCACGGTTGGATTCCTAGTTTGGCCTCCAGGGGGCGTTTCGTGAAAAACTTCAAAGGGCTATATTTTGATAACGGAGTGAGTTGTTGTGTTGAAACTTTGTACACATGTACCTCTATGTTATAGCAACTTACAGACAGCATTTCGGTGAAATCTGATTCTTGACATTGCCACTAGGGGGCCAAAACGAAAATCACCAAAAGTGCTATTTCTCCCTAATTAGGCGACGGATCTTCATCTAATTTTGATGATGGGTATATCTGGTGAGGATACATAACATAGTACCCCAGTTTTTAATTTGACCTACTTTTCAAGGTCAGAGAGGTCAAAGTTCTACAAAAGTAACGAACCTGCCGCAGTTCGTCATTATTGCACCGAGCAACTTCATATCTTGCATAAATGTGTATTAGAGGGGTACCTTCAAAAATACCAAGTTTCGGCCTGATTGGACATCCAATATGGCCGCCAGGTGGCGTAACCTGAAAATCATCTAAGTGCTATAACTTGGGAACGGCTTGACCCAGAGTGCTCAAACTTGATATTTAGCTCCCTCTGGATGACCTTTAAGTGCATGTCAAATTTTGGCCTGGTTTGATTTCCAATATGGCCGCCAGGTGGCATAACATGAAAATCATTAAAGTGCTATAACTCGGGAATGACTTGACCCAGAGTGCTCAAATGTGCTATGTGGCTCTCTCGAGATGACCTATGTGCATGTAAGGTTTTGGCCTGATCGGACATCCAATATGGTCGCCATGGCATGTTTGTACTTAGATATGGCTTAAGTGGGATTGCTGATGATATCTGCCAGTACCACTGTGCTGTCAAGCCAAGCGGGCACAGTGCCATTGGCACTATTTTCCCAGCTCGCTAACCAAGGGGTTGTGGCGGTAACTCTATGACAAGACTTTCCTGAAGCGTTGCATGGCAGCGGTGGATAGTCGAGCTTTCCAATGTGCCCCAGTCGTAAAATGTCTCCGTGTGGGTAACCTTATGCCAAGCATCTGCGTCTGACACACAATGAAATTTAGACGCTGACGTTTGTCATGTTGATTCATACGCCAACATCCGGCCATAGTTTTGACGAAGGAGGATTATCGTGAGACCATTCATAGACCATTGGACGTCGACAGAATCGTGCGTCGAGATACAGCATCTGATGTGGCGTCTGCGTCGGGCGCCACCGATGGTCGCGCATCGGAGTATGAATCAGGTCACAGGCAGCAACAAATGACTTCACCAAAGGCCTCATTTCCAATCTGCCCATTCTTTCCTGCTCTCAAATGTCCTAACCCTTTGTCCCTAACCCTTTCCCTAAAGGGCCTGTCACACTGAAGTAGTTCTCAAAACGTCCTAAGCTAGAACGTGTAACCCTTGGCCAAATACCGGTAATGCCTCGATGTTCTGGAGCACCCTTCCTGTCCATGAAGTTGGTAAAAAGACTGTAAAAAGTTGCCACTACGTCCACTCTGTTCGCACACAGTTTGAACCCGTTCAGCAAAAGTTTCAAGAACATACTGAGAACTAGCTCAGTGTGATTGGGGCATAACCAACTGTACAGTGTGAACCAGTCTTCGATGTTGTATGTGTGGAAAGAGGGTCATTTGCCTTTGCAAATTCTTACGTCTCTACCACCATGTCCTGTCCAAATTTTCATGCTTCTTGTGTTCACTAGGTGAATTCTTATTGAATCATCCTTTCACACTACATGACTGTACTTGTACCATTCAAAATGTATAAATGTATGTTGTCATCCTTTAGAAGTACTGCTCAAGAAATACAGTCCACCCTCGCAATACCGCCAATGGCGGTATTGCTGTTGGTATTGCCGAGGGTATTGTTGTTGGTAATGCTGGAGTGCCTTCAACCGAGAAAGTCAATTGCTTGTGGCGGTATTGCAAGGGGCGGTATAACGAGTGTGGACTGTATTATGGTCAATGTCATCTCCAAACTGAATGAAGCCTATATTTCTGTACATCCCTAAAGCCGGCCATACACGATCAATATTATTGCACAATATGGGGCTAAAACAGGGGCATGTGCTTCTTGCATTGATGGGTCGAAGAAAGATTGGCAATAACATCACCCATTTTGGTCCTCATATTGTGCAATAATATTGAACGTGTACGGGCGGCTTTACCCTGACCAGCTTGAGTCAAAAACACCACACCTGTTTCCTAAACCTCAGAACATGTACAGATATTTGTGACTTGACGTCGCATCATGTACAGTACAGATCACAATTAATTGACATCTCTAAATTTGCATAAGTTACATAACTTGCGCACTACCTATGAGCAATGTTATACATAACTCAGGGTGTTGTATATGTCTAAACCTGTGCGTAACTTACGCAAAACTTACATTGTATGTTACGTGACATTTCACACAGTATTACATGTGTATAATTCACGTAAATTACGTGCAAGTCACGTGTAACTTATGTGCAACTTTACACGGTGAGTTACCCGCAACAAGATGATGTTGAGTCACTAAGATGTAATCTTCGGCAAGTTGGGCTAGGCTGCAGTTGATCATCTAAACTCCGTACGCAGTTGTGTACCGTGCCCCCTTCAGTTTACCCGCTCTCCACAACTGCTTCACTTCGTAGAATTCGCCGCGTTTGGTCAACGGATGGTGTCAGGGCCTGGCGCGAGTTTTATCGCCTATCAGCACGCTGCTTTCAGAACTCTTTGGCCCGTTGGCATCGGATGCTCTTGAGCTACATGGCTTCTGGATCACATGATCCACTCAGCCAATGAAAAAGTGTCTCAGGCCAGCTTTGTTACGGGTTGCTCGGTGCTCTCATTGGTCGACTCAGTGCCATCTGTTGACCAAACGTGGTGAATTTTACGAAGTGAAGCAGTCGTGGAGAGCGGGTAAACCGAAGGGGGCGCGGCTCACAACTGCGTAGGGAGTTTATCGGTCATCAAGATGATCTGGAGTCATAGCTGAGATTCAGCTGCGCATATTGCCAAAAGATGGCAGCAAAGTTCTAGTGGATCAGTACACAGGAAAATCCACATGATTGGTGCTCGGTCAAGAATGAATTGAATTGGGCTGTAGTGACACCTGTTTGTCAACTCACTGACGACAGCTCCTTAAATAGACAAATCCCAAATTGACGTAAACGAGAAAGATCTGCACACTTCCGCGGAAATCGCAAACACAACCTCGGTCTGAAACTGAATGACGTGATGCAGATAACTCCACGGCAGTGACTTCCATGACGTTGCGTCAGACTCGACCATTGCTGACAATTGCTGAATCATGGATTGCGTCACGTCAGCTGGTTTCAGATCGAGGTAGTGTTTGCAATTTCGGCGGAAGTTCGCAGAATTCGAGAATCATCAATTGCAGTCTGCAGCACCACCCAACGTCTTTCTCAACTACCCACATCTCAACATCACTTTACAACAGCTAGAGATCATGATGTACTACATCTTTATTTGGCATTCTCGCCACCCATACATAGGTTACTGCCCCGGTGTTTGAAGGCCTTTGGCTCCACTCAGGTGGGTTTACTTTCTACGTATCCTTTCGACCGAGATATAAAACCTAACATTCCTTTCTTTCTTGTTTTAGGGACAAGCTACAGACGGCACCAACCAATGGCTTCCGCTTCAACGGTAATGGCTACATCGTTCTGAAAAAAGGCCGATTTAGGCCTCATCGGAAGAGCCAGGTTAACCTCATGTTCAAGACGTACAGCGACAACGGCCTCATGTTCTTCGTCGGCAAACTTCGTGACTTCCTCTCGATCGAGTTGCGGGATGGCAAAGTCCTGTTCCAGTTTGACCTCGGCGGCGGACGTGCACGGCTCGAGTCGACGCTGAAGTACAACGATGGAAATTGGCACTCCATTGATGCGAGCAGACGGGACCAAAATGGCTTGTTGAAGGTTGATGACGTTAAAGTGTCCGAGGGTCGCTCTGTCGGCGATTTGACGCAGCTTTCTATCGGAGATGAAATCTTTGTTGGCGGTTATCGTGGAACAGAGATATACAATTATGAGTGAGTATTTTGTATTCATTTCACTGCAGCAGAAAACACGTTTGAAGGCTGTGTTCGTTGTCTGCTTCATGCTGCATTCAATTTTCGAGTTCGATTTTGAATCCAGTTCAGTATACATGTACATGTATCTTATCATTGATTGGCCTCCTCTCTTTCAGTGGTGTGACAAGCATGGGCTTCGATGGTTGTATCAAAGACGTCCAGTTGAGCCGCAGTGCACGCGACCTCAATGAAAATATCGGCGCCAAGGGCATCATTGCAGGGTGTCCAGAGCAGGTGAGACAGAGATATAGGATGCAGGCGCGGATCCAGAGGGGGGCCGAGGGGGCCACGGCCCCACGTATTTTTGGAAGACCAACTAAAAATGGGTCAATAACTCCGAAAAAATGAGCAATATAGATGGGGAAATCATCACCCCAGATGCTTGGAAATCGTTTCTAAGCGCTGGAATTCAAAATTAGATCCCCTGTCGTGGCTTGGGCCTTCGGCACTCGCCTTGCGACTCCGTCGGCCTGTGGCTAACGGTGACCGGCCCCCCGTATTCAAAATCCTGGATCCGCCCCTGGGATGGAATTGAATGTAAAACAAGGGTGGTATGACAGAGGGCACGGAAATTTCATCTCTGATGTATTTTCCATTAAAGGAGCACGGTATTGGATCTCAAATGCGTTATTTGACTGCCGACGTAGAGGGAGCCACCTAGCGGCAGTAAGACGAACTACAAAATGCATTACAAAATGTACGCAGTAAATCGGGTCATTCGCCGAGACCTAGTCAGACCCTTGGGTTGGAGAGTGGCGCCGGCTGTTGAGAAAATGTGGCAATACCGTGCTCCTTTAAAGGAAATGTATATGGCGAGACACGTCCAATTTTTGGCGTCCCTTTATAAACCTCGGCCCAAATTCACAAGTGCAATAACTCCTGAACTAATGACTGGATCATCTCCAAATTTTTATCATAGGTGTATCTAGTTAGGATACATAACATATATAATGGGTTTTTGATTTGACCTACTTTTCAAGGTCACAGAGGTCAGTTACTACAAAGTAACGAACCTGCTTGCCACAGTTCTTCATTATTTCACCGAGCGTCTAAAATCTTGCATAAACTTGGGAATGACTTGACCCAGATTGCTCATAACTGACATGTGCCTCTCTCTGTCATTACACTATTATGTCCAAACGGGTGAGCACATGGTCCATGGACCATTTCATTCATACTCCGAGCTCACTTTCATGGAATATGGTTTCCAAAACAAATTTGGTAACTAAGTTTAGATCAAAACATTTCTGAGGAGAAATTCTGGGGTTTTCCAGGTCGCCCGTATTGTTTCATTCGCTGCCAAACGGGAGGGATTTGCAGCCATGCCAGTCGTCAACATCAACCGTAACTTCGACGCACTACGATGAAAATCAAAACGTTAGAACAGGAAGCATTATTGCTGTATGCTGCTAATCAGGATCAGGTGAGTAAGCTGGGGTTTGTCAGTGTTAATTCTAGGATTTCAGAAGGGCATGGTGCAAACTTTGTGAAAAGGGCACTTCAACCTAGAAAAGGACACTTTTCATTCGCAACATTTCTACTAACGGAATTTGAGAAGCTTGTCAGTTAAAAAGGTCCCTATACATGTAACTCCAGTCAACAGCCAATTTAAGCCAGTTTCTAAGGTGGTATGACCAAAAGGGACCATCACAGAGGGTCTGGGGGGTACTAAAACCTAAAAAAAAGAAAATTTTAGGGGCATGGCACCAAGGGGGTTAAAAAGGGCACAGTGGCGCCCCCTTTTAGGGGCATGGCGCACCGCCACTCTTAACACGGCCTAGAATTAATACTGTTTGTTGAAATGCAACAACAATGTATTTTGATTGATAAGAGTGCATCAAATTATTCTGAAAACCCTTGGCAGAGCCAAGGAAATTGCCGCAGACTGCAATATGTATCTTTAGCCCCGTTTATACCAACTGAGGAAAAATAACCGTGCTCGGACTGGTCGGAGCACGGATCACAAAAAAATAGCAGGTGTAAACGGGACAAGCATGCCAGAAACGGTTCCAAACCGTGCCGAGACCACCAGTTGGAGTTGGTCCCGGTCCGAGGACAGTTCGGTTCAGAAACAGTGCAGTGTAAACAGCCCAGTGATCTCGTAATGGTTCCAGTTGTGATCTGAGCATGCGCACACTGTTTATCTTGCCTCTGACGTCACCGGCAAAAAATGTAGAAAAGCCCACCATGGTGGCACTGGTAGCCGTCTCGAGTGAAACGGGGCTTTTGATGGAGATGTCTTGTAATTTCAGAGCAATGCCCTCAGTGTGTCGGTCGTGAATGGTAAAATAGTCATGGTCGCTGTCATCGATGGACAAAGGAAGGTCATCGAGTCCAAGGTCGGGACCTATAATGACGGACGCTGGCATTATCTGACGATAACCAAGGACGCTGCAAAGTAAACAACGATGTCGCATGCTTTCAGTTCAACATATTTTGATGTTTATTGAAAGAAAAATTCCAAGGATATTGCTTACTGATGTCAAAAATGAAAGTAATAGACTCTGTCACTCCAATAGAGTGCAGCACCTGACGGGTAGCTAGCTAGGCCTTCAGCGTCACAACGTCCTGTGCCCCATTCTGAACGCCATGACGTCACTCAAAAAACGTCACTTGAAAAACCTCCACTTGTTTCAGCGATCATGATGTCGTCTCAAGTCAAGATGTCATGGAATGTAGTGCGGGAAGTCGTGACGCTGCGCTCTTTTGGAGTGATATCGTCTATTGAAAAACACTATTGGTGACTTCCTAGTTTGCCCAATCCCATTTCGCCCAAATGTATGTTGCACATAAAGCTGCCTGTACACATTGAATATTATTGCACAATATGAGGACCAAAATGGGCAATATTATTGCCGATCTTTCTTCCGCCCATCATGCCAGAAGCACATGCCCCTATTTTGGGCCCCATATTGTGCAATAATATTAATCGTGTATGGCCCGCTTGATGCGGGAAATATACTCAACCATGGGGTCATATTGTTTTCCTGAATTTTCATGATATTTTTCAATTTTCCAGCCTACAGTTGGACATTGATGACCACGAAATGGTGAAGGGAACCCTTGCAAAAAGACGAATTAAGACGAATTCAAAATTATACTTCGGAAGCGTGCCAAGCAATTATGCCATCCTCGATCAGAACAGTGCCACGTTGGATCGCCTAATTGGCTGCATTGGTGACGTGACAGTTAATGGCGCGTAAGTAATAATGAAGCTCGAAGTGTCCTAGTGTAGTTTGTGCTCATGCGGCGGCAGTAAAAAACCAGGACCTTCCTTGACGTGATTGCCCTTGTACACTAAGACGTGGCGTCCTAAGTCACGACACTTTGTACAGGAATAATGGTACCCAGCACAGTGGTGTACCAGATTTTTCTGTTGGGGCCAAAGTCATAGCATTATTGGCCCTGGAAATTATGGAAGAGGCCACCTCAAACTACTAATGTTCCACACTTGGATGGGGTCTGTTACTTACCCTTGCAAAGGCACAAGTTATAAACATTCTGTGCATACAAAAATCTATGCTGTACAATGTGTTTCCAACTTTCAGCTTTATAAACTTTGCAACAGCAGCAGCTGGTGATCGCGTTGGTGCATCTCTTGCTGGTTGCCCCATCAAAGACCCTGCTCTTCCAACAGAAGTACCTGGAACAATCGAGCCACCAATAATACCACCTCTGCCAACAGGTAATGATATTTCTTATTGGTTGTGAATGGGAAATTTTGGCCCTCAATGCACTTGATGTGTAGGACGTCGGTACGGTACGTGGAAAAAATTCCCCAGGAAAAAATCCACCCAGAAAAATTCCCCTGGAAAAAGTCCACCCGAAAAAAAATCCACCTTTTGGTAAAGTAGGAAAAAAATCTCCCTGGAAAGAATATCCCCTTGTTGGTAAAGTATAGGAAAAATCCCCCTTTTCGTAAAGTATACATGTAGGAAAAAACTGTGTTAATCTGTATCTTCCCATGCTCACAATTTTACAAGTTGTCCATTTTGTATGGACGCTTCCATTTGTTGGTGTGGCATAGCTAGTTCCTTTTTCGCGCCAAACTTTGCTCAGTGTGTGGGCAGGTGGGCCATGGGAAGAGGGACACAACAGATAAGAAAAAAACATTTTGTAAGAGGATGATGTCAGTTTCTTGAAACGACCAAATCTTAAGTGAGAAGACGCCATTGCTTCAGAAAACTCTGTTATATTTGATGACGTAGTTGACAAAACGTTATGTCAACCTCCCCAATAGAGGCTCGATGGCTGGCTATATATAGATGTGCAGCTGGTTGAAGGCTCCTCGGGAGCAGAGCATCTTCGATGATCGAAGGCCGATCTGCTCACACTACGTTACACCGCACATCACCCTTCGAGAAATTGACCGGTCCAGGGCGTATCTGCCGCCTCGCGAAGAAGAGGCCAATCAGAATCGGTGTTGTAAAATTTGAATCGTGGTACAAAGAGTTGTAGCCGAAGACCTGATATAAAGTGTCATATGATTGGTCGACCGGTAAAGTTGGCATGGTGCCAAGATACGCCGCCGACTGGTCTATTTCTCGAAGGGTGATGTGCGATGTAACGCAGTGGAGAGCAGATCGGCCTTCGATTATCGAAGATGCGGGAGAGCAAAATGTACCTTGTATTCTGTTGCAGGTGGAGTTGCATCGTTTTGAAGCAGTTGAGATATCTTATACATGTAGATGATTCTCGAATTCGCAGATCTGTGCACTTCCGCCAAAATCGCAACCACAACCTTGATCTGAAACCAGCTGACGTGGCACAATCCATGATTCAGCAATGGTCGACTCTGACGCAACGTCGTCAAAGTCCCTGTTGTGGGGTTCTCTGCGTCACGTCATTCAGTTTCAGACCGAGGTTATGGTTGCGATTTCGGCGGACGTGCACAGATCTTTGTTGTTTACGTCAATTTGTGAATTGTCTATACATGGTAATGGTTTTGGGTGATGTACAGCAGCGCTGAATATGACTTTTATCCTTTCAGGCCCTGTCGTTCAAAGTGACCAATGTGTCCTGGCCCCTGCGAAATCATCCTACAATGCTAGTGGCACAGCAAGTGGAACACGATTCGGTTTCCAACCAGAAAGCAGAATAGAATATGATGCGCTACCGGGCAATTTCCGCATCAAATCAGAATTCAGTTGTGAATTTAAAACCACCGCAGCCGACGGTCTAATTTTCTACGTGTCCGACGATCGTCATACGGATTACATCTATCTTATCATGCGGGATGGAGATTTAGTTTACGTGTTTAATTCTGGCAGTGGGCCGGCAGTTATTTCATCGACCAGAACATTTAACGACGGAAAGTGGCATCGGGTGAGTACTCTTGTCTTCATGAATTCTGTGGTTACATGTACCTGTGGCTCTTCTGTGGTTTGGTCTTTTGTTTTTGGGGGAAGGTGAGTTGCTGGAAAAACTTATAATACTGAAAATTACCTGCACCAAATCAATGTTAAGACTGAAATCAAGCTGATAGTAGTGAGTTGAGAGTTGAGTGCCGTGAAAATGCGATGTAACAAAGTGCTCTAATAGGACTTAAGTTCTGTAAGACATTAACTGGGCTGCATGCCAACAAGTTTCACCTCAATTTTCAGTGCCAGAGCATTTTTGAATGGAGTTCATTTAAAGGCCGAGTCCTGCTGAAGTGGTACTTGCGCGATGACGTGAATGTAGTGATGCATGTTGTCATGCAATTTCACTTAAAAATAGCAGGGCATCATCTGTGACGAACCTTTTAACCGGTGGTCCGCCATGCTGACGTAGACGGCAAACTGTGCCATGTGTAAATCACGTCACGTGGTTGAAGTCACACACACCATTTGCACTGATGACAAAATGTGCCACGTGGGTCAGTGATGTCAGTTTGATCGTCAAGATGGCAGATTTTTCTGTGGCGACGTCATCTGCACAATCTCTATATGGGATTCAGCACCAAAGTGGTTAAGCTCAGACTTTGTCCATCATCACCTCTTGTTTATTGTTTGAATATTTCAGGCTGTGTTATGGAGAGAGCAGAAGAACGGCCGCCTGACTGTCGATGAAACAGCAGTTTATAATGGTGTCTCATTAGGAAACACACGCTCGATTAATGTCGCTGTGCCATATTATGTCGGCGGTTTGCCTGAGGATGCTGCTAAAGCCGCGACAGGAAACTTAGCGGTAGGTTGACCACTTCACTGATATACGAGAAAGAGCAGCTCATCTGAGTTGTGCCGGTACTGAAAGGTTTCAGGATAGACTGGGGTTAAAGTGTAAAGTCGGGATGACACCTCTACCATTGTTGATATTAGACTATAAACCCAGACTTTAAGGCCCGAACTTATAAAGGGTGTCTATATCTTAGACAAGTCTAACTCGCCAAGACAAGTCTAAATCAGTCGTCTAGCTTAAACTGCGATTACAGAAGGATGTCTAGCTTAGACGTGTCTAAACCTGCCGTCCAAAGATAGACAATGGTGTCTAAATAACAAAGCAATAGCAAAACATGCCAGGGGGCTTGTTTTGCAGTTGTCTAAGCTTGTGATTCATTCATAATTTGAAGTTTTGTGGTCTTAAAAGGTGTCCTAGTGGCACTAGATTATCTGTATGAAAAGAAAACGTGGCTATGAAAAATATTCAAGGAAATATGCCGGAAAATTAGGTGGGCATTTACTTTTGACTAAGGGTGTACTATCTATCCAGTCACAACAGCGAATAGGCCTATATGATGAATGCCGCGCAAATGAAGTCTTCTAAGGTATGCCCCTTTACAATGCATTATATAATCGTCTCAACAAAGGCAGTGTGGTCGGCGATACATGCTTAATCACCTGTTGGACTTGACTAGCTAGACCGACGTCCTTGCGTTGTTCGAAATTCCGATAACACCAGTGTTTTGGTAGACTTGTCTAACAGTTGTCTTACAAATGTTTAGGCTTAAACAAGTTCGAACTTTATAAGTTCGGGCCTAAATTTTTTAACTTATAAGTGAAGGTTGGGTGCTAATACCTTCAGAACCTTCCCCAAACTTTCGTTGATTTTGATTGCAGTCTCGCCATTAACCCTCTCTGCAAATGTTTGATTCCTTTCAGAAAATAGCCAGGATGGGTTTTGTTGGGTGCATTCGAAACTTTAAGATAAATGGTAACCTATTTGGAGAACCAGCACGATCCTTTGGAACTCAGCCG
Organism: Notospermus geniculatus; assembly: GCA_002633025.1. NCBI lineage: Eukaryota > Metazoa > Nemertea > Pilidiophora > Heteronemertea > Lineidae > Notospermus > Notospermus geniculatus. The sequence goes on from NMRB01002846.1 coordinate 64,846, forward strand.
TGTTATCCTAATGTTGAAATCGGGGCCTTTTTTGGTGTCGCTGGAGGATACCTTGTTACCCGTAAGTACCGGTATTCATTTTTGCGAAGATATAGCAAGAGGAGGTGTCAGCTGGTGATTGTAGGTTGGATAACCCTTACACACATGGCCAGTTTTCCATGTTTAACCACTCCAGTGCTGGCTGTATTTTGACACTACAGTGCTAGCGGTGTTTTGACACTCCAGTGCTGGCGGTATTTTGACACTCCAGTGCTGGCTGTATTTTTGACACTCCAGTGCTGGCAGTATTTTGACACTCCAGTCCTGGCTGTATTTTGACACTCCAGTGCTGATGGTATTTTGACACTCCAGTGCCGGCTGTATTTTGACACTCCAGTGCTGGCTGTATTTTNCAGTGCTGGTGGTATTTTGACACTCCAGTGCTGGAGGTATTTTGACACCCCAGTCAGTGCCAGCTGTATTTTGACACTCCAGTGCCAGCTGTATTTTGACATTCCAGTGCCGGCTGTATTTTGACATTCCAGTGCAAGCTGTATTTTGACATTCCAGTGCCAGCGGTATTTTGGCACTCCAGTGCTGGCAGAATTTTGACATTGACAATTTGTGACATGCAGTGCCACTTCCTGGTAAACCAGGACACCAAGTTGTAACGCGTAATTTGTAATAGCATAATGACGCGTAATAGCATCATGACGTAAACGTCTGGCATTCTATTCAAGTATGGTAATCTGTTGTCTCAATTTCAGGTGACGCTTTCAAGGTGGGCCTCGACTTAGATATCCTGGTTGAAGTTCGCCCAAGGACACAGGATGGCGTCATCTTAAGTGTATCGTCTGCTCGTGGCGATTACTTAGTACTACAAATAGTGGATGGTGAGGTAAGCTACTATTTCAGACAGTTGTACCGGTATGGTGAATTAACCTGATCAGTGCCAGTTAAATGGAACAGTGAAGGCGCTAAGCTGCAGTCTGTACAACGACGGACCTGTATACTGACGGGATAGGCAACTCTGACGTCGCCAAGTGCGCAATGCTACGTGAATGACGTACGCCACCTGTGTTAGAATTGACTTGCGGGCGTCCGATTGACCGACTCGGATATACACGAGGACTGCACCAAAAAACAGTGACATCGTAAAAAGTAATTCGTTTCAAACTTAAATCTAGGTACCGTATACGCAAATATTTTCACGGCTAAAATATTTAGCGGTCGGGGTCCGAAAGTACCTTTTCGCGTGGATAAATATTCGCGGTTGGGGTCCCGATGTAAGATTTCAAAAACACTGCATTTTCAATGGCGAGTGTGACAGTTATGGTACGAAATCCACCGAAAAGAAAGAAATCCGCGCCGTCATAATCAACTTCACTGCTGGCGGGGTGCCATGATAGCTGAGTGATTGACAGATCAGTGTCACGTGCAAACCACGATGTTAGACTGGTTCCCGTCGTTGCCGCTCCACACCGCTGGCGCTCCGCTAGCGGAACGGGAGTGCCACAGGAAGTGCAGCGGCAAAGACGGGAACCAGTCTACCACGATGTATTACGCATGTATGGGATCGTCGGTGATTGGAAAATGGTTCGCGTGTAATAGAATTCGCGGTGGTATTGACCAATTCGCGATTTTCGCGGTAATTTTTATTCGCGAAAATATTTGCGTATACGGTATCATGACATTCAGTATTGATCTACCGAAACGATGAGGGCCAATTTACCGACATATTATCCCATCGTTTCTTGTTTACTTCAACTGAAATGTGCAGACTTCCCTTGAATGCATGCACAGCCGCCATCTTGAAGCGGACGGTTTCATGAAGGCTGATCAGCGGCGGTCATTTTTAGCTCAGCTGACCAAAGGTCAGCGGAGCTAGTCAAATAGGTATTCAGTGGCGTCAGTGTGTCAGTCCAGCAGTCCAGCAGTCCAGCAGTCCAGCAGTCCAGCAGTCCATCTGTCCAACTATGCCCGACGTTTTGTAACCGTAATAGCTAGAGACTCCAAATTACATCTGAGCACTAATCCTTCACCATTCAGTGTATCACCAGGCTACTCACACTTCATACTCTGTCACAGAGGTGAGCACAATGGCCCTGGCCATTTCATGGGTGATGTACAGCAGCGCTGAATACGACTTTTACCCTTTCAGGCCCTGTCGTTCAAAGTGACCAATGTGTCCTGGCACTCGCGAAATCATCGTACAATGCTAGTGGCACAGCAAGCGGAACACGATTCGGTTTCCAACCGGAAAGCAGAATAGAATATGATGCACTACCCGGCAATTTCCGTATCAAATCAGAATTCAGTTGTGAATTTAAAACCACCGCAGCCGACGGTCTAATTTTCTACGTGTCCGACGATCGTCATACGGATTACATCTATCTTATCATGCGGGATGGAGATTTAGTTTACGTGTTTAATTCTGGCAGTGGGCCGGCAGTTATTTCATCGACCAGAACATTTAACGACGGAAAGTGGCATCGGGTGAGTACTCTTGTCTTCATGAATTCTGTGGTTACCGCTGGCTATTTTGTTGTTGGGCCTTTTGTTTTTTGGGGGAGGGTGAGTTGCTGGAAAAACTTACAGTAAAGATCACAACTGACATTTCCGAATTCGCGTAAATTACGCATAACTTGCGTGCAACCTACAAGCTATGTTATGTGTAAGTTGCGTCAAATTTCGGCATGGAAGTCAAATTTCGGCCTGATTGGACTTCCAATATGATCGACAGGTGGCGTAACCCGAAAATCGTCAAAGTGCTATAACTCAGGAACGAGTTGACCCAGAGCGCTCAAATGTGCTATGTGGCTTCCTCTAGATGACCTTTATGTGCATGTGAAATTTCGGCCCGATGTTGTGGGCGCCAGGTATCATAACCGAAAAATCATCAAAGGCCTGTAACTTGGGAATGACTTGACCCAGATTGCTCATAACTGATATGCACCTCCCTCTGTCATTACACTATTATGTCCAACCAGGTGAGCATTATGGTCTATTGACCATTTCATTCTGTGATGACATCATCTGCACATACAGTACAGGTATTGACATCCCTAGGGCTTCACGTAAGTTACGCGTAACTCACAGTTTGGTTTCACGTAACTCACTGCATAACTCGCCAAAATCATGTAACTCGCCTCGTAAATCACTGTGTAGCTAGCGAAATTCGCGTAAATCACCTCGTAAGTTATGCGTAACATAGCTCGTGAGTTGTTGTGTAAGTTACGCGTAACTTACTCGAATTTAGGGATGTCAATTGTGACCTGTATTGTAGCTCTATACTGGGATTCAGCACCAAAGTGGTTAAGCTCAGACTTTGTCCATCATCACCTCTTGTTTATTGTTTGAATATTTCAGGCTGTGTTATGGAGAGAGCAGAAGAACGGCCGCCTGACTGTCGATGAAACAGCTGTTTATAATGGCGTCTCATTAGGAAATACACGGTCGATTAATGTCGCTGTGCCATATTATGTCGGTGGTTTGCCTGAGGATGCTGCTAAAGCCGCGACAGGAAACTTAGCGGTAGGTTGACCACTTCACTGATATACGAGAATGAGCGGCTCATCTGAGTTGTGCCGGTACTGAAAGGTTTCAGGATAGACTAGGGTAGGGACACACCTAACGCGATTCGCATGCAATAAAACCTTTGTTTGCGTGCAGTGTGGCGGAAAATAACAAAGGCGTTGCCGCATGCATCAACGAATCGCGTTAGGTGTGTCCCTACCCTAAATGTAAAGTCGGATGACACCTCTACCATTGTTGATATTAGACTATAAACCCAGACTTTAAATTTTTTAACTTATAAGTGAAGGTTGGTGCTTACCTTCAGAACCTTCCCCAAACTTCGTTGATTTTGATTGCAGTCTCGCCATTAACCCTCTCTGCAAATGTTTGATTCCTTTCAGAAAATAGCCAGGATGGGTTTTGTTGGGTGCATTCGAAACTTTAAGATAAATGGTAACCTATTTGGAGAACCAGCACGATCCTTTGGAACTCAGCCTTGTTATCCTAACGTTGAAATCGGGGCCTTCTTTGGTGTCGCTGGAGGATACCTTGTTACCCGTAAGTACTGGTATTCATTTTTGCGAAGATATAGCAAGAGGAAGTGTCAGCTGGTGATTGTAGGTTGGATAACCCTTACACACATGGCCAGTTTTCCATGTTTAACCACTCCAGTGCTGGCTGTATTTTGACACTCCAGTGCTAGCGGGGTTTTGACACTCCAGTGCTGGCGGTATTTTGACACTCCAATGCTGGCTGTATTTTTGACACTCCAGTGCTGGCAGTATTTTGACACTCCAGTCCTGGCTGTATTTTGACACTCCAGTGCTGATGGTATTTTGACACTCCAGTGCCGGCTGTATTTTGACACTCCAGTGCTGGCTGTATTTT
>NMRB01002847.1:8863-19649 GCA_002633025.1 Notospermus geniculatus
CCTAATGCCGTTTGATACCACTTGTTTCGTTCTGAATGGCTGGTTTCATCATGTGGTAGCCGATACCCTTGTTTCTTTGTGGTTTATAGCCTTGCGGGTCTTTAAGAGGCTGATTCCACTGTGGCTGGCTAATCATCCTAATGCATTTCCGCTGATTCACTGGCGTTTTTTCCCATCTTTCTCTGCTACAGGTGGATAAGCCTGCAGCTTAGTGCTCTGAAATTTTATGGGAATGTGTTGGTTCCATTTCATTGTTAAACACTACATACCCACGAGATCTAACCCTAAATAACTCTAAAAAGATCTCATTTACAAAGGTTGCTGAACGTTTTCTCTTCTGCTACAGGTGGATAAGCCTGCCAGCTTAGTGCAGCTCTGAAACTTTATGGGAATGCATTGGTTCCATTTCATTTTCTGACATCTTTCATTCCCATTTAGGAAATGTCACAACAAAACTATTGGAACTAACTCTAAGTAACTCAAAAGAGATTTCTTTACAACAGTTTCTGAACTTACCATAATGCCTCGGCATTTTGTTTTACACATTGCATTGTGTTGGTCATTGATTTTGAAGCGACAAGTAGGTAATGATTTCCTTCCACCATTGGGAACCCTCCTGCCTCTCTTCACGACTCGAAGTCCTACAACAATAGATGATTACTCAACTGTGTGGGTGTAGCCTGCGAAACACCTCAAGCACTTTGATCCACCTCTTCTTGGCGCTGATCAATACCAAACAATTGTTACGTCTCATGTTTTTCAATCGATAAATCCTATTGGTTAAAAGGACAGAGATGATCATCGATTTCCAATATCGTTCATTCCAACTTATTTGACATTAATGGCATGTGCATCAATGCATTGTCTGATAGATAAAATGCGTTCCTAATTCAGTGCAAGATGGTATGGAATGGTTTCACCACTCCTTTGACATGTTCTCTGATGTACTTAGTCTAAACTGGAAAATATTAATCCGGTCCATTTGTCTTGCATTGTATATGAGCCTGGCTTCTCAACACCTACGCCAATCAAGTCTTATCCAGCTTCCCACAGCGAAGTTCGTCAAGGATTTGTGCGAGCGTAGTCGGAGGGCGGAGCGATGTCACAACCCTTGAGTAGTCTTATCCCCACATCTTCCAATCTGTATGGGTTCAATTTTTATCAAAATTTTTTTCAAAGAGAAGCCATGAATGATATTCTGTTCTGTGTAGCAGCAAAATTTTTGATAATTTTTTTCTCTCAGATGGGGTTACATTCATTGTTGTCCTTTTCATTGAGCCTCTAGTTTCCCTGGCATACACTACCAGCAGAACAAAGGTGCCGGTACTGTAGGCTCAATCATCGTTGCACATATACAAAAAGAATGTTCATGTTTAAGAAGGCAGCTGCTTACGCTTAGATGCAGCTCTGAAATTGGCTAGGATTAATTTCACACAGTCTGACGATTTTCCATGTCACGTGGGCTGAGCCTTTTCTGGTCTAGTTCCAATTTTGGCCTTATCAACTGTCAGTGAGACCCCTTCAACTTGAGATCTTTGTGATGGGATGCCATGTCCATCACAACACTCTCAGAACCTTACTACTAGCATGGACCTATGAGTAATCCCAAATAAACTCAGTATAGCTGGCGCAAATATCCCCCAGCCAGTCTGAATATTTTAGTCAATTGTGTCACGTCCACCTTCCCAATCGTCCTAATCGGAAAATCACCATTAGCCTGTTTTATCAGGCTGTGACTATTCGCAATATTTTCGTTATTAGTTGCCTGTTGGTTTAGCTGGACAGTTTGGCCAAACGATTGGAGTGCCTTCAGAATTGGGAAATGAAGCAACTTTCAGGAAACTCACCTGAAGTGACTTTGAAATTTCTCAGTCAGATGAATCAGAATTTCAGGTGCTCCTCTACACGAGACTTTTCTGGGGAAAGTTTGGTCTGTGGGCAGCTCATCCGTTAAAACTATACATGTTGGCTGTCGTATGTCACCAGTTGTGAAGTGGCCATTGGCAGCCAATTTGAACAAGAAAACTCAAGTAGAGGAGTCGTTTTATAGTAGAATATGGCTTCCATGTTTAGTGTCTTATGAATTAGACAAAGAATTGTGAATATGTGCCTGAGATCATGCTGCTGCTGTTGGATGATTATACCCATGTGCTTCTTAAAGACATCGATTTATCGACATACTATCGAGATTATATCGAGTCTGGCCAATATCCATATTCTTTGCTGTGACACATCTTTTTCGCTGTGTGTTCTTTGCCTGAAGGCAAGGGGTGTCTGTCAACAATCTTGTGCCTTGTCTCTGAGAAGAGTATTGTAGACCTATATCTTGAATTATTCAAGATTATTGCTTGGAGTGTAGAGATGTATTCTGGTACCCTCGAAATCTTAGCCAGATTAGGCGACAATCCCACAAGGAACCGTATCCCTGGATTGAGAACTATTTAAAGATGAGAAAGAAGATTGTCATTTTCATTGTCAGTTCTCCAGATGACTGATCAGAACGCCGCACTGCCATATTCTGCAAATTCCCATAATCCACATGTAATAGAAAATAAACGCATTAATACCATGGTAAAGCTATTGCTGTCAAGGGCAAGTCAAATGGATTTCTGAGCCATTAGGTGGTTTTTCTCACAATTTTCACACCGGGATATTCTGTTCGTGTTTTGTAACAAAAGCTACTGTTATTATACACTTCTAAGTGTGGCTCCAACATAATTTTTAGCCACTAATATAGCTGTCGAGCGATCGACTTCAATCACCATTTACCACTGACTTGCTACCTTAGATGTTGACTAGTCAGGTGTTAGCATTCTGATTCGCTGCCTGTTTCCATGGTGATGACATGGAAACGAGTGTTTACCTTGCCAACTACTCTGTTATGTCTGTTCCCACTTGCTTTACTTACCGTGATAGGCAATGTTGTCCCTCATGTTTTCCCAGCCCCTTCATTCAAAGATTACTGCTAATTTTCATGATAATCCGAGTCATCTCTTTGTATGCAACACGCTTTGAAAACCCCCTGAGTTTATTTATCTATTGCTGTGTTCACACTAGGGTTTTATATCGAATCGAATTCGCAATAAAGGCCTATTCCGATATAACGCGTCACACTCAATTCGAAATAGATCACTTTTATATCGATTTAACGAAACCGGTATTTATATCGAAATAGCCAAATCGAAACAGTTATCGCGAAACACTTTATCGCGGGTTGGGTGTGACGCGTTTTGTTTCGAATCGAAATCGGTTTAGTGGTAGTGTGACCCGACCCGACGTAACCAAATCGATTTCCGTATTTCGATTTACGGAAACCGATTTCGATGCGCAATAGGTGTGAACGCAGCATATAATAACGCTCCAATTAGCTGTACAATTACAAAGTAATTTTTGCCATCCTGTTCGATGTTGTATGACGGGTAAGTTAGAGAAGTCCTGTTTCCACATGTGTTAAAAAACTAGCTTTTTTAGAGCTACTCACATTGATGTACGCAGAACATGAGATTGCCTCCCACAGAAGCATTGATTTTACTGTGTAAATGCATCTAGTTGTCAGATTACAAGACTTTGTGGTTGTGGATTTCACCATCTGGAAAATGAGGTTTTGGACTCTCTTGGTGCTACTCCACATTGTCTTTCCCACAAGTTGGCCTATGAGCAACACAGCCTTAGAAAACAACAGGCATGAGTAAACACAGGCGCGGATCAAGAGGGGGTGCACCGGGCGTGCGACTCCCCTTTTGGCCAACAAATCTGTAAAATCGACGGTGAAATTCTGGAATTGGGTACAGATTTCAATGTTCCTAGCACAGGGTGCCCCCTCTTTTCCCAAATCCTGAATCCGCCCCTGAAACACTCATGTGGGGGAATGCCTTAGGTAATGGGCATAACCTGAAACATCTTTACTTGAGATAGTGCTGTGAAATTTTCAGTTGGCACTATCAGATCATTACTTGTGCCTTTCCCTTCATTTTAATGGGCAAGCTCATGCCTTGTAATGTAATACCACTTGGCAAGGATCTAATGTGAAGACAAACAATTCATTTAATAAGCTTCTGGAATGCAAATTTACGAAACGAGTTAGTTGAGTTGAAGTTGGTGCAATTGACATGGGTAAACATGTGGAATTCCATTCAATTTTCTCCTCTAGAGTGTAGTTTTGACATTGATTGCAAAAATTAGTGGTGTTTTCGTGGCTTACCTGAGGGGTTTGAAATCAACCATTACCTTTTGTTTGATCACATGGAAAGGCACACAAATGTGTAAATAAAGGAATGTGTTTGGTGCAATTGACATTGCATTGAAAGCAATGCTGTAAGGTTTATTTTGGTGATGTTAAACTGCCATTTAAATTACATAAACGTCTTTTTTGATGCGATACAGGTGTTGGATTTGAATGTTATACAATGGAACCTCTCTATTAAGGACACCTTTGGTACTAACAGATGCTGTCCTTAATTGAGAGGTGTCCTGACTACAGAGGTTAAAATGAATAGAAATGATCAATTTGGGACTGGACTTTGGTGTCCAGAATAGAAAGGTGTCCTCCTGGGAGCGGTGTCCATTGAGGGAGGGTCCACTGCACCTGTATTTGGGATACCTACATCATCTCGTCAGTTTCCACTGCCCTTTACAGGTCATGTCATATTAGTATGTCATCTGCTCCAGTTGTCATTCTCCATAGGGTTGGCTCTGAGAATTTTCTACATCTTTCTCTTGTCTGTGCCCTCGGCAGTTCCTCTTTGCATTTGTATCTGATTATTAATATCTTATGAGAGGGTGGCGTATCTCCAGAATGTTCTTTCCTCTTCGTTTCTGATCATTGTTGATGTGTTTTTCGGAACTGATTCAGAAAAAGATCCCAAAAGTTTCTTGGGTTGTTGCTGAAGCTCAAAAGATTCTCTTGTACAAGTCTTTGAAAACTCTGCCGTTCAGAGTCATGAGCTGATTGTTGTTGAACCGTTCTGGCTACCGGCCGTGAAAGACGATTTTGTTATGAGAAGAAAAGTTACTTCAAAACATCACTGTGATCTATATGTCATTGTTGGAAATGACAATGGTTATTATGCAAAGTATGTTTATAGCCCTACAATCGGAGGTGATCCGCACACCCTAAAGGCCCGTTTACACATGTAACTTTTCATATGCAACTTGTTGCATAAACCTGATGAGACCAAAAAGTTTCATAAAAGTTGCATGTGTAAACGGGCATGCAACTTGTTGCAACTCGATCATGCTGGATGTTGCAACGATTTTTCTATGTGTAAAGGGCAGTTTACACTAGGTTGCAGCAAGTTGCAAGTTGCAGCAACTTGCAACTTACACATAGAAAAATCGATGCAACCTCCAGCGTGATCGAGTTGCAACAAGTTGCAGACCCGTTTACACATGCAACTTTTATGAAACTTTTTGGTCTCATCAGGTTTATGCAACAAGTTGCATGAAGTTGCATATGAAAAGTTGCATGTGTAAACGGGCCTTTAACCGCCCAGGAAGTTTGCAACAAGTTGCAAGTTGCTGGAACTTGCAACTTGGTGCAACCTAGTGTAAACCGACCCGTTTCTGTTCTGCTCTTTCAAAGGCCTTTCTTTTTGCATGTCTGTCGATCGATCTTTTGTCTTGCAAGCAAGGATGAACATGACGCTTGGAGATGGAAACTGCGACAAATGCGGAAAACCACTGTCGGGTCAAGGCCGCAAGTCAAATATGTGGTTTTGATGGGGTTGACAAAAACACAACATGTAATTTGCCTTTGTCACTAATTAGATTCTAAGCTTTCTTTCACTTTCATTTCCTGTACATTCCTCTCGCCAAATGTCAACTTGTATCTTCAGCTCCCTTGAAGAGTCGGTCGTTTCCATTACCTGCTTTGAGTCAGATTTCAATTACCGGGTCTTGCTCCATCACAGCACGGTTATTTGATGACGTTATTAGATGGGTTTGTTCTCTCGTGTTTGTCGTTGAGGTTTTAGACAGGTGGAGAAGTCTTTTTGTTCGTTCTTCTTTTGGTTTCTTTCCATTGTAAATTATAAATTCGAAATTTGTTATTACTGAATCCGCTTGATCTGCATCTAATGCAATATTTGTTCGAATGGGATACCCGCGTGACAAACTTTGCTACGCGGTGGCGATGTGATCGACTGACCCGTCGCGACGTCATCGACGCCATTTTAGGTGTTGACGTTGCGTCATGAAAAAGTGACCTGTACATTTTTCTACAGGAATAATGAGACAAAAACGTTGCTTTTATCGCCAACCTATCTCCTCATTTTAAGGAAAAAAGCAAGGAGATTAAAGAAATTTTCATCTGCTACAGGATGATGTAAGTTTACTGCCAGGCGACCAACAGAAACAGGTTATTTTTACTCTAGAAATAAATGGAAATAACGTTAGAAAAAAGAAACTTCGGGCGCATCGATCGCAGCGCCGCGTCGTGACGTTAGTTCCGCGGGTACCTCATTAAGGCACAGTGATGAACCAAAGGCAATCAAAAGTGACAGTATGTCCTTCTGTGTTACTGAAGGAAGCTAGATTTCTGTGCATCAATGTACTTTATGCCCATCTCAATTACCTCGGGCACTTTGCAGCGCTGTTACTAAGTTTAATATTCCCCAAGATGGCAGGACAAGTCATCAAAAGCACATAATGAGTCTGTGCCCGTAAAACAGCTGGATAACTCTTCGTTATTGGTTCATTTGCAATTTTCAGTCGAATTGTCCTGTTAGGGGAATGGTGGCTGTAGCTGTGTATTGGACGATCCTTTATTGGTACAACACTTGTCCTTGAGCCAAAGTTGACATATTGCTGAGGTCCGAAATGAATTGCTGTGCTGGAAACAACTGAATGTTGCAGCTCTGTAAGCCAAGCCTGGTAACCTTTACCTGATACCCTGCTGCTTGGTGTTGTTCGCTTCATAAGGCAGAGAAGGAGGGCAAGAAAGGGTTGATATGTCAAAGGGTTGCAAACTGCTGAGCAGCAATGACTTCACTTTTCTGTTATTGGCAACCCACTGTTGCCTATTAGACCCATGGAACTTTTACTATACTTATCTATGTAAAGCTCTCTGTCAGGAGGCAATCCATGCTGTGGCTTGTCGCCTGCGTCTCCTCAACTGCTCTCTACATTACAACTTCTTTGGTGGATAAGATTCTCTGCATTTGCATTATTCAATAGGCAAACACTCTTCATCATCTCAGGAAGCTTGTCACTTTTTGACCAAAATATCCAGCTTACTGATGAAAATGATGAGATTTATTGAAGAATATCATTACATCTGCCCTCTTATATTGAGAAAGGCAGAGCCCGGCACTTCTCTGTGGTCACTGAGATGTCCTCTGCAGTGGAACGTGCGGTTATTGTAGCCATGGGTATGACTAATACCCCGTAACTGATCCATGCTTGAATTATTGATGCTCATATGTATGGCTTGAAATCTTAGAGGAAATGGTCTAATAGGGTCCATGTTCAACAGGTTTTCCAGCGGCAACTTGCTAGTGTGACTTCTCGGCTGTATTGTGTACTGTTCAATCCAAAATGACTTCTTGGCAGTCCTATGCCTTTTCCTGGTTGGTGCAGAATGACTTCTTGGCAGTCCTGTTCCTTTCCCTTGTTGGTGCAGAGTGACTTCTTTGCAGCCCTGTGCCTTTTCCTGGTTGGTGCAGAATGACTACTTGGCAGTCCTATGTCTTTCCCTTGTCACTGCAGAATGAGTTCTTGGCAGTCCTATGCCTTTCCTTTGTTGCTGCAGAGTGACTTCTTTACAGTCCTATCCCTTTCCCTTTTTGTTGCAGAATGACTTCTTTGCACTTTGCAGTCTTATACCTTTCCCTTGTTGCTGCAGAATGACTCCCTTGCAGTTTAATGGCTTTCCCTTGTTGCTGCAGGAATGACTTCTTTGCAGTCCTGTGCACTTCCCTTGTTGGTGCAGAATGACTTCTTGGCAGTCCTGTGCGTTTCCCTTGTCGGTGCAGAATGACTTCTTGGCAGTCCTGTGCCTTTTCCTCATTGCTGCAGAATGACTTCTTTGCAGTCCTCTACCACACCCTTGCTGCTGCAGAATGACTTTCATCACTGGCATATACTTCGAGACACCCTGTGCATTCATGAAAATTTCACCTGAAATGTGTGTCGCTTTCCTCTCCACACAATTTGAAATTCCTCTCGACTGAAGAATCGTAATTCAATTGAAAAAATCTACTTGATTATTGATGCACATTACCGAGCTCTCACGCCCACAGTTCGTCGAATCATGTCACGACAGACCCAACGGAATCCTGCATACCGTAGATTAAATCTGCTGGTAGCTTTCTGCTTGTGGAAGGATTTTCATTGCTACGAGGATGACAGTATGATTTTTGAGGGCAGCATGGTGATGAACTGAATTTAACCTTGGTTTGTGATAATATGACTGCGTCTGCGGGTGATGAACATAGAGTGTTGCCAGGGGCTTTTAGTGGGGATGGTCTCCTAGTTCACAGTGTTGATATAAAGATTTTTGTTCAGGCAGGGATGGGGCTCTGTCAATTCAAAGATTTTTCCAATTGCGTATGACAGTTTAGAATAATATCAGAACTGTCATGAAAGAGAGCTGTCAAAGTCTTTGAACACATCTTAATCTAATCTCCTGATCATTTATCATCACGTCGATAATTTGGAACCCTGAGGCACGAAGACATTCTAATTCAAGCAAGCGCTTGCTATCATCCAAGCAGTTAGAAAACGGAACAAAAAAATCACAATTTTTTCTGTGTATGAAAATTGACGCCTTTGCGTGTTGATCACTGTTTCTATCGTGGCGCTTGATAACGTGCATGTTGTGTACGGAAAGTGTATCTTGTCTTATTGGTTGTTAAAATGTATATTAGTTGCCATGGTGACACTTCCTGTACCTCCGCCTTCCTCCCAGCTCATTCTGTGAGGTGATTGTTGAGATAATATGGTGAAAAAAATGTATTAAGTAACTGGTGTTGGGGAATTTGAGAAGATAGAAGTCAATTTGTCTTTGTAATTCTCTCTCACTTGGTTGCAACTTTTGTGGAACACCAGCAAAGATCTTGGTGTCAATATGTAATTTGTTGTGAAGTCAAGGTGTGTGGAATTAGCCCCGTACATGTTTTGTTTTCTTCTGAAGACAAAATCTGGAGCAATGACCAACTCTTGCTTTGGTAGACTGACTTACTGAACAAGTCATGCTGAGTGTATCACTATGCTTATCAATCTCCCGAGCTGACGGCCGTCATGTCATCATCATGGTCCTTTCCTTTTATACGGCCTTGTTGATTATCGACAGGGCGGATCTAGAGGGACCTTATCTGACTTGTGAATCTCATTGATAAGCCTGGTGAATAATACTGTTGGATATCGTGGGTCAGTCTCCACAACAGAGGAGCTGGTGTTTATCGGCTATCTCATGTGGAAAGGACAGGGCTGGACAATGGATGTCATTTAGGTATCGCAGTTGTGTGTTTGGCAACAACGACTGTTAATTACCATGCTAATGATCTATTGAATTCCTTGGTTGAATGGCAGACAAGTTTATTGACGATAATCTACTGCGACTTGTGTAATCAGACTGGCCTAGCCTACGCTTCATTGTTGGTAGGATTTGAAGCTAACATCAGTTGGTCATGATGGATGATGCTAACCCTTCAAGGCCGCACCTTTCTGTGAAGATTATGCTAACCCTTACCATACCCTTCTAGGCTGAACCCTTCCATGATACCGACTTGTTTCCATATAGGCTTAAGGTCGGGCCCAAAAGGTCCAAGATCTTCAATCAGCCTGTGTTTTCATCTTTCACCAGCAGCATTGTACCCTAACCACAAGAACCTGCACTTTGCCTCGATTCCGTCGCAGTCAACTTCTCGTCTTCCTAGTCAGCTGTGTCTCCCAGTCAGACAACAGGTACCAGTCCTGGCCTGTCAATGTCTGTCTCTATCAGACTATTCATTGCAATCCTTCGGGCTAGACACGATTGATGAGGTTTTGCTCTCCTGAAAGCTTTCAATTTGGCCTCGGGCAGAAAAATAATGATCTAATCCCAATGTGGCGCATTAGGAAATTTGCATCACATTTGATCACATTATCTGATATGGTGTCCCTGATACTTAATTGGTGATTTTATGAATCTTATATACTGTGATAGACTCCAAATGGTTTCTAGTTTTCATCATCTTATCAGGATCGATTCCATACTGGTCTAAATGCTTGTGACCTTGAGCTTATCGCTTAACCCATTTGGTCCCTTGTACACCTGGCAACCATTACTACAGTGTTCACTGCTGGAATTTCCTCCTACCACGCTTTGCCTACATGTATGTGGGATCTGATGGAAGGGAGCAGAAGGTGGAAATATCATATTCTACAGGGTGACCCAAAAAAAATGAGACCCATGAACATGTTAATAAAAACTTTAATTTTCAGGCTACAGCAACCAAACTTCACACATGTTATCTCAACTTAATGCACGGCCTGCACACCAAGTTTCATTAGTCAGGGCTTATCACTTTCCGTTTAATGACGTCTTTCCATAATGTGTTCAAGATGAGCCCCTCGGCGCTGGCGGCACACTTGAACACGAACCGCGAAGTTCTCAATGACTCGAACGCACTCCTCCTTTGGAATCTCACGAATCTTCACAGTTATGGCCTCCTTCAACTCTTGAATGTTTTGGGGATTATTCCTATAGACATTGTCTTTGAGGTAGCCCCATAGGTAGAAATCCGGGGGGTTCAGGTCTGGCGAGTGTGAAGCCCATTCAGGGTCACACCTCCGACTGATAAGGCGA
>NMRB01002847.1:32386-43511 GCA_002633025.1 Notospermus geniculatus
CTGTACTGCTGACTCTTTTTCCTGTGTCAAACCAAGTCACTTGACGGCCAAGCTAAAAATTACCACCGATAGGGGCCTACATACATGTAGGCATGGTAGATAGGCCTACTGCCAAGACATGCACATCTTCCTTTTCTCTTTTCAGCATGAAGATGAAAATAGCCAAAGTTTTCAAAAGAGAATGCACCCAAAAGATTCATCTTGCAACCTACTGCCATAGGACTTGATGTTGTTGGCTACAAACTACAAGAGATGTCTGCAGTCGACAACAGTCATGATGGAATCAGGAGCAGCGAGGGTTATGTCACAACATGAACATTAGTTAGATGATCTGTATTTTGTACAATTTGATAATGACAAAAATAAAACATGCCATTTTTTCCTTTCAATTCAATGCGCGTCTTCTGTACGCCTATGTTAAATGTATGTTAAAAGTTTACGATGACCTGATGTCGAACTCACGCTCAAGATTCCATGTCCACCGGAACTAGTGCAACGTCCTGACAGACTGGTTCCACACCAGCGCCTGGTTTCTCAACAAAATCTTTAGTTCAGATTATTTTCCCCAACTTAGGATTTTTCAAGCAACCAGCCCAGAGCCTGCAAGTACCATACATGGATGCCACTTCCAACATAACTACTCACTTCTGACATTGCTCATCGCAACCACCCAGAACAATACCTCTCATTATCTCATTATCTGAGTGTCGAAACCTCTGCTTTCCAGTGGCGGTCTTCAAATTGGCTGTAAAGCCAATTTCTAGTTTATGTCTACTTTCAAAACTTTGGAACAATAATAAATATTGAGAAACACTCATAAGCGATGTCAGTACTTGTCTCATTAATATGATGTAGAGATTTGCCATATGTGTCCAGGCTTGTCAAAAAGTTGTCATAGACTGCAACTGAAAATATTCCCTCATAATAATTGGGCCACAAGTGTTTTGTTTTCATTACAAAACCACATTTCTTAGCACCAGAATTTTGTTTGTGTTCCTTGTGATATATTTCCATCATCTTTTCTCTCCACATCTTCAAACAATTGTTTCCTTTCTTGTCTCAAATCTTCCCTTACCATTCCTTTTCTCTGGTCTCACTCTTTCTACAGGGTGTTTTAGAAAAATGGTCCCGTGATGAATGACCATGCAGCTCTTTATCCACTGGACATATAACTTCTAAAGATACCCTGCTGAAGCCAATTCTTGTATCACTTTCCTCATTCTTCTTCACCATTTTCATTTCCACTGAACTCCTAACTTCATCTTCTACTGCTTTCTCAACATTCTGAAGATCTTCAAACACTTCTCCTCTCAATATCTCCCCTCCTCCACACAAACTGACAATCTCTGTCTGTCAACCTGTGAATTCATTGCAGGACCTCTTGTCATAATATGTGTGTATGTGTGATAAATGTAACCTTAATGTGGTAATCTGTGTTCATGGTTGCTGGTGAAAAGGCAAAACTAGAAAATCCTGACCCCGTAGAGCATATGTTATGTTCACACCATGGCACTGTGTTTTGCTCCTTCGGGGCAACAAGACACTTCATCTCTGCAAATGTCTCCCGACTGTTCTTGTGGTCCATTTAACATTTGCCCGCAATGGTACAAGGATGGTTGTGCTCTGGACTAGGACGAGAGGCAGTATTGGTCACAGTCATTGGCTCAAAAGACCATTGCATCAGTGTCCTCACCAATGTCATTTATCCAGTGATAATACTCCTGACATCATCATCCTTGCACTGCTTCATGAAACCTCAACATCCCCAACCTTGATAGCAGCTCGCCAGTTGTCCAGCAAACATGATCTTCAAGTTTTGCCTTTTGACTAGTATTGTACATATCGTAATCTGTATTCTGTTTGGTTTTGAACAGCTCAATCTGATATCTGTTGTTTCATCCCTGGTAACTTTCTGTTCCCTTCATTTCCTCTTCAAACGTTTTGGTGTTTCCTTTTCTCTCTCTCTATGAGGCTGTCAGTGCCGACAATACACACCTGAATTGAAAAATTCACCTACTACTTTAACAGTTTTAGTCATAACATTCAAAGAAATCGGTAATGATTTCAACTTGGTCGTGCTTGTAACAAAAAGCTTTGGATATACGCCCAGTGGTGATAACCTAAAAAGTTTTGGGTCTTTAAAATCAGTCATTGCTTACAACAAGTTTCAGTCAGTTAGAGTTAATCTAGTATTCAAAAAAATCACAAATTTCACTTCCCAGGCAATTTCTTGTAACAATAGTACAATGTCATTGTTTATCAATTATAACTTTTAACCATTTCTGGCCAATCATTTGACAGCTGTCAACTGACCTTTTGAGTTCTATACTGCTCATGTTGGTTCTACATTGACAACACGTATCATCAGAAAAGAAATGTACAACCACTTTCTTTTCCTGTATATATCCTCCTTAGGGTTGGGAACCTAATCAAAAAAGTAATGAATGCCGACCAGCACATTTCACAGATCTGTGTCAATTTCATATTTCCCTTTCTCGCATATGTTCATTTCTTTCATTTCTAGACTCGAAATCCCTTATCTTCAAACCAATTCTTGTCCATATGCGATTAAAAAGAGAAAAAAATGGTAAACATTCCGCTGTGTAAAAAGGGCACTGGAAACAATACATCTTAACATTCTGCACTGCGCTAACCATTGCACCCCGAGGATGTGTAATAGATAAACCCTGTGTATAGAATGAGGGAGGCCTCTTCTGGCAAGAAGGTTGATCTCTAAAGTAAAGCTATTCTGCTGACTCGCTGAAAGAAGCTTCTGTGTGATTGCAGTGGTATCTGTCGCCATGATATTGCCCTGTGCATTCACAAATAGAAATGCATGGTTCTTTGATTTCAATCAGGATATTGTGCAATTTTTAGCTCACCGTGGTGAGCTTATACAATGGTTGTGCGTCCGTCGTCCGTCGTTGTCCGTTAGCAGGGCACGTTTCGTAACCGCTGGAGCTATTGATCTGAAACTTGGTACATATATACCCCTAGGTCAGACGACCCACGACACCAAGTTTTGGTCCGATCCGATTCTCAGCTTGGCCACCAGGTGGCGGAAACCAAAAACACAAAAAGTGCAATAACTCCTGAACTAATGACTAGATCATCTACAGATTGCTCATATTACTGATATGTACCTCCCTCTGTCATTAGACTATTATGTCCAACCCGGTGAGCACATGGTCCATGGACCATTTCATTGATGAGGGGTGGACTCAGTTTCAATTGTAATGAAATGAAGAACGTTTTCATAACAGCAACCATCTGTAGCCCTCTTCATAAAAGCAGACCAACGTCAGCCCTGATTGGACCATGCAGTTCTATTAGTCTGAGCAAATCAACGATACTGCAATTGCTATTATCTAGATTGGCGACTCTGGAATTATGGGTAACTAATAAACCTGTTGGCGACTGGAGTCAGGATGGAGGAGGGGGAATAAAGCCGGAAATGCAGTAATAGAATAACCTCAATAATAAATTTAATATCGGGCTTGGGTAGCTGGATGACATGACAAGTTTCCTTCTGTTTTTTCCTTTCATCATTGTGAACCCATCAAGATGTGACTGCATCGTATGTTAGTTTACATCAGGAGCACAGCCAAATGGTTTGCAGAGGTCTTCAAAGTGCTGTTTACTGCAGGATAGATGACATCATTAGTACTGCTTGTAGTTCTTTCATTTGAATCCCGATGAGTGGGTCCTTTCCTGATTTGCACAGTGCTGACACCACTTATAATATCATACACAAACAACCAGGCTTGTTGCAGCACACATGACATACCTTGACCAAGGGGTGTTTCACATGTCATTTCATTCTCACTGTAAATATTTTGTCACTTTCTTCTAAGCAAAACTGTGAAATGTGCTGGTTCTTTTGCTATCCTAAGATTCATCAATCATGTTATCATCAACTCTAGCACTAAATGTATCAAACAAAATAACCAAATTTGGATGTACTGTACAGTCTGGATGCATTTTGAAATTGGCCATACCCATAATTCCTGCGGTGATGGGCTTCATTTCAATGTTGCTGAATCTTCATTAGCATTGAGCTAGCTTTGGATGATGGATAATGAGTTCAGCTTGCCCAGCACTAATGCTTTAAGTACTGCACTGTTCATGATACACATGCTAATGTACATAGACACACACTGACACCCACTCGCAATGGATTGCTGTCAAACATGCACTGATACAGCCCACTGCTTGTTGTGGAACAGATGCATACATTCTTTTGAATCAAGGATGACAGTGAATACTGATGTAGGGAAAAGTAGGTGTGTTTAAACTAAGAACCTCCTGGACAGGGGATGTCAGGAGAATTTTCCACGGGAGCTATCAGTCACTCCCGCAGGATATCTCACGGGAGCTAGGGTTTCCCGCCAAAACATGGTCAGGCATGCTCAAGTACAAGGGATGGCAATCTTTCTTTGACTTCAGGACCTTGGGCAGCTTCCACTGTATGGTGATATACATCTTTGGAAAGGCTATTTTGTCAGGACTACAACCAAATAAGTTTTACTGTGATTGTTTTTTTCTTGTGAGAAAGATTAGCCTTGATTGAATGAAAGATCGTTGACAACCGCACCCTTGCTACGGCTTTTAGTAACCTCAACATCTAATCTACCTGAATATATGTTTAATAGAAAGAAACTATCAAGCAACACTGGCATGACTTGGAAGCATACTCTTTTTGGATCACAGCCAAATACTTCCCAATTCAATGCAGAAATGCTTTGTGAGAAATGGTCATGGAAACGTAACAATCTCTTCCCAGATGGAATGATGATGTTGGGAGTTCCTGACAGATGGCTGACCGGCAGTTGCTTGTAGCATGTAACAGTTTGTCAATCCGTTCATACAGAGTGACCAAGGCCGGCAGACGCACATCAACCCCATCGACGGGCGTGATAGAGCTAAAAAAAATTGGTCCAATGAAAGCGCGCTCGACATCTCATTGGGGGGGGGGGTTATCAATCACGCTGCAGGCGTTTTCGGGCGCCAACGCGATCACGCCCGTCTCATGACATCCCCTGCCTAGATATGAGGTATGTGAAGTATTGGACAGGATGCAAACAGATTCGTGTCCACTTGCATACAGTTACAAAGCAATTGAAATGAACATGCAGGAACCAAAATCCTCTAACCCTTCAACACTTAGAAGATGATGCTGCAGAGCTTCCAAAGCTGGGCATGGTGCTTGAAAGAAGAGAATAGGCCACATGGAGAATGCTTCTGGCGTGACATGATAATGAACTGTGCTCATTATATCTGCCCTGGACTTATTAAATATCATCTGGTCGATCTGTTATCCAGCATGCCTGATTGCATCACGGGGCCTGAAGATCCTTCATACACCACCGAATACCTAATTGCAGTATGATTGATTTTGGTGATCATTCCGTAGTGGCCATCTTTGATCACCGAAATCGATATCCGATATGTGACGCTGCCATTTCTCAACTACACCACTCTGGTCCTTTTCACTGAGTCTGACACCAGGAAATTAAAGATCAACCTATGGGGTCATTAATCTGAAACTTAATCGGAATTTTGGATGAGAATCCAGAAGATTTTTTGATCTGGGATGCGGGCACGCTAGTTACATTCTTGTAACTGCCCAAGCGGAAAATGGAATTGCTATTTTATGGGGGAAATGCCGGTGAGGTGGCCAAGACGTGACACAGGGCTAACGTCCAAGCTTTTCTTAACGGAAGATCCATGATGGCCTAACATTGCCCAAATTGATTTGAGTTATGATAAATGTGGGAGTGCTGTCTCATCAAGGAGAATGGATGGCTTTGTGCTCTGTGCTACCCATACACAAGAGGTAACCCGAACCAAGGAATTCTGATATGACCTTGTCCCTACAACGCTGCAATCATGCCTTACTTGTGCAGTATTACACAGTGTAAAGCACTTGGGTGTGAGGTTAGGTCCAGTTTCATTTGCACACATTATAATCTACATGTAATGTACAGACTTGTCTTGGTGTTCTATCATCAGGCTTCTCATCAGCTGCCATTTTCATCTTGAAGCTTTGCAAAACAACTTACTACAAACATTCAAACATGATCATAAACCCACAATGCACAATCAAATACTGATTAATTCAAATAATTTCTTTTGGTTAAGGCTATATTCCTGGCCGTGGTGACGTCAACCAAAGTAACTATAAACTCAACTTTTAAAAAGCATGTTTTAAACCTGAGGTTGGCGGCCTATCAGTGCTGTTTGACAACCAGAATGGCTTAACGGCAGCTATGGGGTTAAACTGTACATCCTTTGGAATGTTTTGTGCAGTCTGTAAAATCTGAGGTAATGTGTACTGTAAATCACGGCAAATTTGTAAAATATGTATCTCTATCCTTGCTGTACTGTGGAAGCTTTGCTAAATCACCGGTATCACACATTCCATCTAATGTCAGGCTTGGTCTAGGCTGGAAGAATGGAAAAATGTACTATTATCCATCTTGGGTGTGATTAAGAAAGCTATATGTAGGCCCATGAAAAATGACGAACATTAACTAAAGAATAGCGAATATATGACCAGAAAGGTTACAAAAATGGATAATATGGATAATAAACCCCCATAATATCCATATCCCAGTGGGACTTCAGTAATAAAAAATCTTCAAACCTGCCCAGTTACATTCTTTCCAAGCCAGCCTGCTGAATCTGGTAAAGATTAATTTTGTTTTTCTGTCATAAATCAAAGGTGAGATTACTTCAAATCAATTGAGAAAGTGGAAAAATAAGCAAAAAAAGATGCGTGGTAAAGCAGGGCGAGGTAAGTCCCCCGGTATGACCTTTGACCTCTTCATCAAGGTTTGCAAATGTGACTGCACATGGCCAAAAGAAGTCTTCTAAGTAAGACTTGAAAGCCAAAATATTTGCTTTTTTACTCATATTTTTTGTTTTTGTGGATCAATTTTCTAATCAGAAGAATAACTTGTACATATTTCATTGATTTTGGTTGTTTTTTTCCATGCATAATGTAAATGTCACTAATAATTTGTACATAACTGGATTTGTTTCATATTATAGCAATTTACATATCAAATTACAGCAAAATAGCAAAGAATGTATCAAATGTCAGTCAAAGTTTAACTTTGTTGTTTTATATCCTCTTCAAATAATCTGTTACATCACAAAGTTGTTTCCTCACTGAAGTCTCTTCAACATGTTCAATACAACAAGTAATATGATAGCAGATAAATTCATCTTTGGGTCTTACAAATAAGGAGTAACTTAGGAAGAAGTGCATGCATAAATAACCCTGCATATACCCGTAAACCATTTGACTGTGCCTAATAATCCCTGATGGAAAGTGAATGTGCCGACACCCTTCTTTTGTACTTAGTGATGCTAAAGACACCCTAACGTGGAGTCTTCTGATCTAAAATAACCCAGAACTTCAAAGGCCTTAAAAGTGGATGCTTAAAGTTTTAAGCATGATTTATATCATAAATTGTTTCAAATATCTTTCTTTGCTCCCTGAAATGCATGAAAAGTTTGCTGCCAGCATTGCTGTAAACAATCCTAAAAACAAGTGATGAAGAACTGAAATATTGAAAAGGGACAAATATTTGCTGATTCTTGATCATGTCGCTCAAGAATCAAAAGGTTAGAAAGGAATAACGTGACAAGTCAACAACAACAATACACAAATTAAGACTTAGCTGGTGTATCGCTAACAATCATTAAGGTAATGATATTCTGTCACTTCCTGAATAGCCATCCTTCTTTCGGCTGTTCACCCTTCGACAACTCCATCTTGATGGACTAGAGGAGACCCTTCTTACACCCTCAGTTCTCGATCTCTCCCTCCATCTCAGTTACTCACCCGCACACCCCACAGCAAACACCCTTTTACGACATGTATGGTGATTTTTAATGTTTTACTGAATGATCATTTGGTTTCATTCATTTACTTTTTAGACAAAAAACAAATTTCATTGTACTGGCATCTTATGACAGGTAACCCACTTGCCTCTGTGTGGGCGTGTCTCCACAGAAACACAAAGTTCAGTTTTGGAATGAGCCCCAGCATGTCGTTCATTTTGACCCTAGTTTACAAAACAATTAGAAATATTAGAGAGCGTACTAACTCCATCTGGTGGTCTTTTGGGAACAAATGGGAAGTAATAAACATATGCCCTCCATCCCAAGTGCGATATCCTCACAGAGTGGACTGATTTTGATCATCAGTATTTATGATTGGTTATTGAGGTGTGTCTCAAAAAACACCTTTTGTACAATTGCGAAGTTTGAAGCACAGTGTGGCAATGTTCACCAATCACCTATACTGAACTTCTTCCATTTGTTCTCGAAATGACTAGGCTATAGCGTTATTCCCTCTTATATCCAATAAATGAGATGTTGTTCTTTACTTCCCACGCTTTTTAAGCTGACCATTTACAGGTTCCCCTTTGCAGTAATCCACGACTAGCTAAAGTTTGTTGCGAAGTTACTTTCTGATAGGATGATATTATGCATGATACATATAGATTATTAGAGTGTTTACCCTTGATGAGGGTGGTTCTAAAAAGTGAAGGTTCAATGGTGAAGTGGCATATCATAGGCCTAAATATCACACTTTGGCCTATTATCTATTGTGTATATCCAAAAATAGACGAGTTACTTTGGTATATCTCACCTGTGGAGTTTCAGACATTCAACTAGCTGCTTCCCGATCCTCATTCAAAATACTCTGAAATTGAAAGCAAAATGGTTGAAATGTGATCAGCAACAAAACAGCATGGTTTGCCCACTTCATATTGTACTCTCTCTCTCTTCCATGGAATATCAACGGATTGATTCGACTCAAATGCCTTATTTCGTGTTGGCAGTCATATTTCAAACAGTCGACATGTTCCTATCACTACTTACAACACGGAGAAGATTTATGTTAGTTGTTCAGCAACAAATACAACTTAATAAAGTTTGTTGTTGACATCAGGACAGCTAAAATTCATTTTGCAGCATCAGTTTGATTTATCTACTTGGGCGGGACTTAACAAAAATGAATTCTATATCCCACACTGTGAAGTCCCAATTTGGTCCTCAGTTTGACTCAAAGGTCCAAGGAGCCATGATGTCCTAGTTATCATGTCTGTCTAGTTTGTGAAGTTCTGTCCTTCAAAGGATATCAGACCACTCTGCATCAAACCAGAGGTTGAGCTGTCTGTCTGGCATGAGTTGTCCTGTCAGAAAGTCGAACCCATAATGGATGTTTGTCGGACATGATTGTCCAGTCTTGAAGGACATAAGGCCCGTGTTGAACAAGAGGCCCAGGTGTCTGGCATGATTTGTCCTGTCTCGATGGACATGAGGCCCATTCTTCTGAAAGCAGTGGCCTAGATGTGTGTCCTGGCATGATTTGTCCTGTCTCAATGGACATGAGGCCCATCCTTGTGAGAGCAGTGGCCTAGATGTGTGCCCTGGCATGATTTGTCTGGTCGAGGTGGACATGAGGCCCATCCTGGCGGAAACAGTGGCCTAGATATTGTGTCCTGGCAGGATTTGTCTAGTCTCAATGGACATGAGGTCTGTCCTTGTGGAAACAGTGGCCTAGATGTGTGTCCTGGCATGATTTGTCCAGTGTTGGACGAGAGGCATGAGTCAAGAAGTTTTTGTTTTTGTGCCAATGAAGCCCATTAAGAGAGAATTTGAGTTACCGGGGTAATCATCAGTGTAGTCATTGGTTTTTAAACAAGAGAGTAAACTTTACGTGACATACTTGGTGATTTTTACATTGCATGAGCATGGTGTCCACAACAAAAGTGTGATTAATCCACAGTGTTGAGATTCAGTGATGATTTTTTGCATGCCTAACCTTATATTAATCATATCACTCAGTTACCACACAGTTTTCTTTGTTTGCAGATATTTTGTTAGAAAATATGATAGTGTTTGGTTCACTTCAACCTGCTATTCTCAAAAGGAACTAAAGAACTAATAGTTAACATTCTTTTAGACATCATTGTGGATTCCATTGATGGCCAATGGGAACTAGTCCACAGAGTAGGCCAACTTCCTCTCCAAGACTTCATGCAGTTTCTTCCTTGTAATAGGCCAACATACTTATCGTTATACTGTTGTTTCTAGATGTTTGAAATCAAATGATGGTAAAGGAAGATCTAGAGGCCGCCAGGAAGCCATCTTGAAAAATGGACTTTGACCCACATTTTATAAATAGGAGTAGGTAGGATGTTTTAACCTTGTCAAAATATGTACCATATAAATATATGGTCAATTTCAGTCAGATTCGAAGTCAAATATGGCCGCCAGGGAGCCATCTTGAAAAATGGACTTCGACCCACACCTCATAACTAGTAGAAGCTTGGATGCTTTAACTGTGCCTAAATATGTGTCTTGGTACCCTCTACTTATAAGCCAAATTTCGAGTCGATTGGACTTCGACATGGCTGCCAGGTAGCCATCTTGAAAAATTGACTTTGACCAATCTCATCGGTAGTAAATGTTACGATGTTTCTGCACTAATCCTTCACCACTCGGTGTATCAGCAGGCTAGTCACACTTCATACTCTGTCACAGAGGTGAGCACAATGGCCCTGGCCATTTCATTTGTGTAAAGGGACAAGAAATGGTATAAGGAAGTATTCTGATTTTCTGAATGGAACTTTAACACGTGTAGCCTTTTCTAATACATGATACTTTTTTACAAGATATTGCAGAAATCCGACGATTTTCACAAGAAATTTAAAAAGTCGCCTAGGGCGGCTTTCCACTGGAGTGTTTCCGCGCACGGACGCTCCAATGGAAAGCCGCCCTTAAAGGAGTTAGACGCCAAAGTTGTAAACAAGCTGGTTTGTTTACAAACATGGTCGGCAAACTAGTTTTATTCCTTCGTAAAGGTGGCAGCACCAGTAGCGCCCCGTGATCGTTAGACTGGTGCCCGGTCCAATGCAACTCACTCACGATATTCACTTCAGTACCTATCACCGAAAATAGGTGGCAGCACCGCAGGCGTCGTGTGGATAGAGAACCAGTGAGTGAGTGTTTACAACTTGGACGTCCAGCTCCTTTAACATTCAATGTTTGTAAACATTGATGTTTACATTATGTTATTTTGGACTTTTGGGACATGCCAACC
>NMRB01002848.1:27385-48617 GCA_002633025.1 Notospermus geniculatus
AACAAATTTTTGTGTGATGCGCCGCGCGCGGACACAGGTCTGTGCAAAGCAGTCTCAACAGCAGTCTTGCGCAACCTGTGTGGACACAATGCTATTGAAAAAGTCGGCTATCTTCCCCATTGGCATGAGAATATAACTCTGATACGTACTGCAATGAAATGGTCCATGGACCATGTGCTCACCTGGTTGGACATAATAGGGTAATGACAGAGGGAGGTACACATCAGTCATGAGCAACTGGGTCAAGTCATTCCCGAGTTACAGGACTTTGATGATTTTTAGGTTATGCCACCTAGCGGCCATATTGGGCCGGAACTTCACATGCACTAAAGCTCATCTACTAGAGGGAGCCACATAGCACACTTGAGCGCTCTAAGTCAAGTCGTTCCTGAGTTATAGCACTTTGATGATTTTCGGGTGACGCCACCTGGCAGCCACAATGGATGTCCGATCGGGCCGAAACTCTGTATTTTTGAAGGTACGGTACCCCTCTAATACACGTTTATGCAAGATATGAAGTCGCTCGGTGAAATAATGACGAACTGTGGCAGGTTCGTCACTTTTCTAGACACCTATGATAAAAATTTGGAGAAGATCCAGTCATTAGTTCAGGACTTATTGCACTTTTTGTTTTGGGTTTTGGCCACCTGGAGGCCAAGCCCAGAATCGAATCGGACTGAAACTTGGTGTCATAGGTCATCTGACCTAGGGGTATATATGTACAAAGTTTCAGATCAAGAGCTCCAGCGAAACGTGCCCTGCTAACAGACGACGGTGGACGACGGACGCTGCACCACGACAAAAGCTCACGGGTGAGCTAAAAAGGATACATTCAACATCTACATTTGAGCCAAAATCCATAATTTGTCATTTACTAGTGCCACTTATGATGAAGTGACCACACAGATATGAGCCTAATAGCCACCTGCCTATAGGGTCCTTTTAAACCATTTTCTGCCACATATATAGTCCATTTTTATCATGTTTATGTGTTCTAGACAGACGGTGTCAAGTGCACTTTCACATTATGCCCTACTTATAGGCCTGTGCAGTTCAGAATAAGTGCCACAACCTGCAAATTATAGGGTTGTATTTTAGAACATTCCTTAACGTTATGGTCCACCTTAAGTCTATTGTAAAACAATCGAGAACAATAGATTTAAGATGGACCTTAATAATGTTAAAGAACATTCTAAAATACGGCCCATAGAGTCTGGCTGCCACAAAGCACACATATGTAAACATTCACATACACATGGGTCCAAAGTGGGAAACCTTGATTTGAGGAAGATAAAATCACGAAACTGGGACCGGTTTTGACAAATGTGAATATTTTTGTCTATAAAATGTTCAATACTCACCTCGGTGAGCCAATAGAAAATATTAAGCTTCCACGTTTGGAAGCAGTGCCTGTGCCTGTTCCCTCAGAAAAGAGGTCTGCCAATGAAAACTCGGCTTCAGGTTCCGAACTCATCGTCCTCTGTCGTTGTAGCGTTCGAAGCGTTGCGTAACCCTGGAGGTCGGTCTGCGAACTACTCGGTAGTAAAACCGGTGCGTCATTTAGATGTTTCAGCGGCGACAACTGCGTCAAGGACTTGAAAGTTCGTTTCATGCTCGGAACACGTTTTAGATTGACACGTTTTCGGTTGACTTCCGAATGATGCACAATCTTCAGTTCATTCAAGTTGTCCCTTGAGGTACTCACAACGGATCCCGAACTCGGGATAGGAGTCAGAGGGTAATTCGTGTTAAAATCCGAATCGTAAGAACTTACACCACTTGTTGTCATGTCCGTGTTACAACTATTCGAACGACTCTTAAACGGCCCGCTTTCATTGCTATTACTGCGCACTTCGCGAAAACTGTTACACTTGGGTTTCAGTAGCACCATTTCTGTCTTAGCACTGGTTTGCGTTTCTATATTACTAGCACACCGTATCCTACCACCTTTCGACACACGTTTGATCTCCATCATTTCGTCGTTGGCCACGTGCAGACGCACGACAGCCTCAGTCTGAGGTTCGGACACACTACGTGGATGGGATGCATCCAAGTCACTAGACGACAACTCTCTCGGTGTTCCGGAATCACTGATGGACTTTTTATAATTTGACGCGATTCTGCCCATGACAACTGGATCACTAAGACCTCGGTCCCGCTGCAAAATTCCTAACTGGTCGTCCGAATCCTCGGGATTCGAGGACGGGTGGAATGCCGCATCAGCCTCGATGTCGAGCACAGATTCACGACTCTGTTGTTTTTGATAGTCCACAAACGACGCAGCAGGGGAACTTTGGATGGAGAAACTCTCAGACGATGCCAGGCTGTGGGCATCCGCAGGATTCCTCTCGCTATCCGACCTGCTCGAAAAACTCGCCGAAACGTGAACTTCGGACTCCGGCTCTAAGATTTCTGGATCGTCAATAACGGGCCAACGGTCGTGGCGATGGGTGCGCAAGGATTCCCAGCCAAAGTCATGAAGTAAGTCGGCTCCTTTCTTGGTTGAGGCGATCAGGCCCAAACAGTAGAAGGCCGTTCTGAAGAAAATGAGAATGGGTTGCAGGAATTTGTATTTGTATTTGAATCTTTNTGGGTCGAGACGACGTCATTTGCCATCCAATATGGCGGATATAGACTGATCACATGACACAATGACGTCACCTCTACACTCTCTGTACCAGATACAATTTAATTGTATTTCCTTTATATGTGGCCCCTTGCATAACATAAAACTGTTTGGGTTCGGAAATTGGATTACTCGCAGGGGGCTTGGGGGCGCCTCGTTTAAGATGGGTGATTGAGGCATTTTTTTGAAGATGGGGAGTGGATTTGGCCTAGTGGTTAAGGCCTGCTGCCCCCCCGAGTGCTGGCGATTGATGCCTAAGGCCGCGCGCACACTGCAAGCGAAATGGTGAAGAGAAGCGAAGACAACACTGGAAGCATTGACCTGTACAAACGGATACAGATCAGCTTCGCCACATCGCTTGGCGAAATTCGCTTCGCTTCGCCAGTTCGCTGGCAGTGTGCGCGCGGCCTAATGCGAGGCCCCGTGGGTTCGAGTCCGGTTGGAAGCTGTGTCTTTCACCTTAGAAACCTGTTATTATTTTATACCAGATAAGAAATGCTCTAACTCACCCTCGAATAGAGAACACCCCGGATTCCTCGCAGAGTTTAATCATCTCAGGTACAATGTTCTCCTCAACCAGGAGACTGATTCCCCATAGAGAACTACCGATGTGTCCGACAGCCCACAGGGCGGCCTTCAGAGCTAGGATCTGTTCGTCCGACCTAATCTCCTGGTATCTGATGCAGTCGAAATATTCGGAAAGGTATTCCTGCAATACAAAACAAACTGACAACGATGAACATAAGGGGTTAAAGTAGGTGTCTGCAGAACCCTGGCCCCGTATTCATAAAACTACTTAAGTCTAAGTATGACACTTATCCTTTGTTCAACACAAAAGATAAGTACACATATCATACTTAGACTTAAGTAGCTTTATGAATACAGGGCCTGGTTTATTAAACCTACAGTAGAAAACGCTCAAGTCAGAGACGCGCAAGTCGGAAAATTGCCCATCACGGATGACCTCAAGAAGTCCCGATTTTTCGTAATGTTATTCCAATAAAAAATAATCGCATAAGTTGGACACTACAAGTCGGATTTTCGGCTATCTCGGATGAAATGTCATGGTCCTGTGTAATGCATTTTCAATAAAATTCTGTTGTGCAAGTCTGATCATGCCGTCGAGCCTCTTCAATACATGTTTTTTTGTATTCAGGCTGATGCACTGGATCCATTTCCATCTCGGCCATTTTGGCCTTCCTTAAGCCAAACGTTGGAATTTCCACAAAACTCCGATTTTATCCGACTTACATAAGACGTATTTCTTCTAATTCGGATGAAATTCTCTTTTCCACTTGAATCCGACTTATGCATTTTCTACTGTACTAATATATACAGTGTGTTAACTACAGATTTCAATGTACATGTGTATGTACATGTGTGCCTTATATTTCTAAATGAGGAGTGTTGAGAGCAAAACTTTACCTGTTTCCTCAGCAGTCTGTAGCCAGTTTTATGCTGTACCAGTTGCCCATAGAGATGGACGGGAACATAAACATCCTTCCTCCCTCGTCTGTAAGACAATCAAGAGTCGATTTCATGAGACACAGCAGCCAACAACAGATACATGTCACATAGATGAGATTTGCTGGCGGCCATATTAATGGTCACTGTAGAGATGTCAGGTGCAACTACAGTACAGGTCACAATTGACATCCCTACTGCTTCGCGTAAGTTTCTCGTAACTTACGAGTAACTTGCGCGTAACTCACGGCTTTGGTTTCACATAACTCACCGCGTAACTCGCCAAAATCGCGTAACTCGCCTCGTAACTTAACTGTGTAACTCACCGCGTAACTAGCGAAATTCGCGCAACTCACCCGTAACTCACCTCGTAAGTTACGCGTAATATAGCTCGTGAGTTGTTGCGTAAGTTACGAGTGACTTACGCGCAACTTACGCGAATTTAGGGATGTCAATTGTGACCTGTACTGTATCTGCAGATGTCAGGTGCAACAATCCAACTTACCCGGGCACAGACTTGGTGGATTCAAGCTGATTTGAACACAGCATGACGTACGCTTTCTCATAAGTTGTCATTGATTCATTCAGCTGCTCCTCGACTATCTTCACGTATCGCAAATTGAAAGACTGGAAAGAGACAACTGAGTTGACACACTTTCTGCACCATGAAATATAGAACTGCCTCACCCGTTTCATATTTCCTGCCATCTTGGCACATGAAAAGTTAGTCTCTACAGAGAGAGTGCCGTGGTTCATTGTGATATCACTTTTGACCGGCAGTCCAAAATGCTCACTTACTGATCAAATGGCTGACTGCTCTTATTCGTGCTCAGCTCTTAATTCAATACCGTATACACAAATATTTTCGCGAATAAAAATTACCGCGAATTCTATTACACGTGAACCATTTTCCAATCGCCGACGATCCCCTAATACATCATGGTTTGCACTGAATTACACCGTGCACCATTGAAAATGCAGTGTTTTTGAAATCTTACATCGGACCCAACCGCGAATAATTATCCACGCGAAAAGGTAAGTTCTGACCCCAACCGCCAAATATTTTAGCCGTAAAAATATTTGCATATACGGTATTTAATTTTGAAAACTTTATTCATTACCTTTCTCCATCTTTCTAGTTCAGGCTGGATGTAGTTGGCCTCCATGAGGAACTTGTACCCACTGGCGACGGACAGGAACCTAGCCAAGAGGAGAGCGCCCTTCTCTCCCAAATGTAGCACCGTTGGGCGTAATTTGATCAAAGTAAGCAGGTTTACCTAATTCCAAAGAAAAAGAAGTTCCAGTTAGCGGTGTCCAGAAACAAAGCTCGTAAAATTTGTGTGGCGGTCTAGGAAAACCCGGCGGATGTCACATTTGAGGAAAGTGTTAATGGCCTTGGTGAACCCACACATTTCAATAGCTGAAATGTACTACATAACAGGTAAACAGCAGTAGATGAATGCACAGGCAATCTGACAGCCCTTGTTGATCATTCAGCGACATCTGCCGGGTTTTCCGAGACCGCCACACATTTGACGGTAAAATTTGAAAGAACTGAAGTTTTCTGAATGTTTGATTTGAAGAGGGCACATTTCTGTCTGTTCCTTTTTGTAGATATACATGTACACCACCTGACACATCTTGTATTTTTATTTGATTTTTCTGTCAGGGCCAAAGCCATAGCATTATTGGCCCTGCTAAGTAAAGTAGAAACCATCTCACGCTACTCTAATGAGAAGATTCTCCACCTGGATTGGGTCTTTTACTTGCCTTTGCAAAGGCACAAGGTACAAGGCACCACGGCTTACTGTCCCATGCGACAGACTGAAGAACCAGGGATGATTACCGGTACCCAGTAATCCCATATGGCTCAGGATTCGAACCTGGGACCTGCCGCTTGCGAAGCGGATGAGATAACCACTAGGCTACCAAGGGTTATCAGAATTTTGGGTGGTGTCCTCCAACTTTTGACTGGTACTGGTACTATACATTGATGCATACAAAAATATATCACCGATCTTGCTGCTACCAAAAAACAGATCTATTTTTGCTGCTACCTACGTCATCTTCGCAAGCTTCATCAATGACTACAAGAGCTTCATTTGCGACAGTCTTGCTCTGATCGTAGAGTTGTGTGACCAGAATATCCATGCCCCAGTGGGTTACGAATGGCACGTCTGCTCTCAAAAGCACCCTCATGAATCTCGCTGTATACAAACGAGCATTCTGAAACGGCACACGAAATTTGAAATGCAAACGACTCTATAAACTGCCAATTACATGTATTAGAGCAGTTTTCAGGAATTTCACCCCCAAAAATGACCAAATATCACCAACATGAAAATGTACACTGACACTGGTTCATCGCTAACAATCTTCTCATTATGCCCCGCTTTCACTTACGCTACGAATATCCCGAATCGTCCCAAATCGGAAATTTGTCCGGTTCGAAGACAATTCTCAAACGCTTCTTGCAGTTCTTAAATGATTCTCAGTTGATTCCAATCCTAAACATTGTACAGTTCAAGTGAGTTCGTTGAGCCGCCACGAAAGTTTTTGTTTGTCAAAAACTTTCGTGGGAGGGTTTACGAATTTCAAATTCGTAGATGTATCTTAAACACTTCGTAACCCTTTCTTATCGTCCGTAACAGCTTCGTAATCGATTCTTTTGCATTCTGGATTACTCTTGGCCATTCGTGTCTCCCTCAAATTCGTGGACCCACGCTGAAAACATTCCGAAACAGGCACGAATGTCCCGAATGTAGTTACGAATCGGCCAGGAATATTCGTAAGTGAGTCGTACCTTATTCGCACAATTCTTACATGATTCTTTGAATTCGTACTTGTTTCTTAACCTGTTCTTCACATTCAGCCTATTTTTCAATCCAATTAGCCACGAATTTTGACAATTTCAGATTCGAGGCGATTCGGGATATTCATAGCGCAAGTGAAAGCGGGGCATTAGAGTGTGAGATCTGGCACAGACAGTTTCGAGCTCTAAGTTGATAATGAGGAAATTCAATTAGGCCTACACGTACATCAAAGAACAGAAGGAATAGGCGATTACCTCAGATATGGCAGTGAGAGCTTTGTTGAGAATGATCCTGGCATGACCATTTCGGCTGTAGTTCAGGCTCGATACAATGAGTTTAATGTAGATATCATGACTCGTCACAGTCATCAGGTCCAACAAACTAAAAAAGATGGAGGTTAAGTGGTGGGTGATTTTGGAAACTGACCGAACAGCATTGTAAAACCGTATTATTCATCGGATTTGAAAATTTAAAAGTGTTTTTTGATATAACAAAGTATTTTCTGTTCAACTGGAGAACATTTAGACAATGCAGAGACATCTTTTCCATTTTACTATAAATTAGGCAGAGAAGGAAAACAATAGGATTGGGCCTAATCAACATCTCAGCACTCTTACATTTATCGCGACCCGTATAAAATGGGTTTTACAGGGGTCCGATGGAGCCGAAGGGATGTAAATGTAATGTGGGAAATTCAGAAAGTGAACGTACTACTGTAGGACTCCTGTTCTTTCTAGGATACCCTCTCCTCGTTTGGAATGCGTGAACCTGCCTAGAATGAGGAAGTAGTCTTGACTAAGTGTGTTGAGCAAATTGGATGGACTAAACAACCGATCCAGTGGAGCCTTCTCTGTCCGGATCTGAAACAGAAAGAGAGCCGATACATGTGAAGGCAAAATAAATTCAACATCCACTTCTATCATCAGGCACGGATCCAGAGTGGGCGCACGCCTCCCCTTTTGGCCAACAAATCTGTAAAATCGATCGTGAAATTCTGCAATTGGGCGCAAATTTCAATGTTCCTAGCACAGGGCGCCCCCTCTTTTCCCAAATCCTGGATTCGCCCCTGTCTATCATAAAACTATTTGACTTCTAGGATCTGGCGGGAAGTTTGAAACCGGGCGGTGCTCATAACTAGTAGACAAATCTGGGCTGGGTTGCACAAAACTCATGTTAGCGCTAACTTGGTGTTAGCACTAACTTTATGTTAAATGACGTAAAAAGACAATGGATTTTTACGTCACTTAACATAAAGTTAGCGCTAACACCAAGTTAGCGCTATCGTGTTTTTTTTGCAACCGGGCCCAGGTCATTTGAGGAGGTCAGCTTGCTGGTAAAAAATGTTTGGAGATTCAGAGATGACGTGACGTGACGCCACTTAACGGGTATTGCCTAGTTCATAAAATCTTGCTAGCTTAGTTGTTGCTAGTCGTGTACATTCGCCTGTACAAACTGGGCACTTTACCAAGTAACTAAGCCTAGCAAGGTTTTTTTAATACGGACCCAGGACTGTTGTTAAGATTCACTTACCTGTGAAAGACAGGCAGCAATATCACCCAACCATTCTTCTAATATTCGATCACTCTCAGTCTGCAAATAGGGAAAATACTGAACCTCGGGCAAAGTTCACTCAGGCAAACTTTCCAAAGACGGCTTTGAAGATGTGTGCCAGCACATGTATGAGTGTGACAGGCCTAATGAGGAGGACAATTTTTTGTTTATCCCGACAGGTTGGTGCTGCGAGCAAAGTGACCTTAGCGACGTCATTTTAGGTGTTGACGTTGCGTCATGAAAAAGTGACCTGTATATTTTTCTATGGGAATAATGACACAAAACGTATGCATTTATCGGTATCACATTTCGTCGTTTTAAGGAAAAAAGCAATGAAATTAGAGATATTTTCGTCTACTACAAGATGATGTAAGTTTTACTGTCGGGTGACCAAAACAAACGGGTTATTTTCATGCAAGAAGTAAACTGAAATAACGTTAGAAAAAAGAAATTTCAGTCACAATGCTCGCAGCGACGCCTGTGGTGCTAGTACGGCGCCCTCCTCATTGACTGCAAATTTTGAAGTGAAGTTGTTGCACCACTGAAAATACCACTACTATTGTAAACTTGCACATATTGTAATCCAGGCACGGATCCAGAGGGGGGCGGAAGGGACGTACGCCCCCCCTATTTTTGGCAGAGCAATGATTTTTTTTGGAAGAAAAATTCAATCACATAAAAAATTCGAGTATTTTGTTCTCAGATGCCAGGAAAATGCATCTAAAAGCACTTAAATTGTCAAATTTTCCTGGGGGAGGGCCCCCAGACCCCCCGTTTCGGCTTCCTGCTTTCGTTGTCTCCCGACTCCGTCAACCCCCGCCCCCCCTTTCTGTCAACCCTGGATCCGTGCCTGTAATCCTGCACCTGGCGTACATTTCAGCTGTTTTAAAGCCGTTAACCCTTTCCTTCTATTGGAGCGGGTCACATTCGTACTGAAAACTCACCTCCTCACACTGCAGCAGAAAGTCCACCATTTGGCAGCCGACCATTGTGTATGTTTTGGCATTTTCTGTTTTTTGGTCAATGCATGAGTACAACCGATTGCTCGGCTTGAAGAAGAAGACAATTCTCCGTATAAAACGTATATTGTTCTGGTCCTCCAGCTTCTTCAAGTTGTCATCCGGCCACTGAAACAAAAACACCATTATTTAGCAAATTTGAACACTGACAGCCAAAATATTCGGCAAGGACCTGACAAAAACACCAACAGACCAATTTTGTGAAACCTGTGCAAAGAACTCCTCTAGATACAGACGAGTTTCTGGAATTGGCAGCCAGATGGACAGACAGACAGATGGATGGACATAGACAGAAGGGTTCCTGGAATTGGCAGAGGGATGGTCAGACAGACAGCTGGTCAGACAGACAGCTGGACAGACAGACAATGCAATCTCTGCTAAAATTCCAGGGAACCTAAAATGTGTTCCTGACTTTCAAACATATGAAACTCTTACAGCACATAGATCTGGTACGTGAGAGCAGAACCCCATTTTCTACAGCTGAGGATGCCTACAAAACACAGCCCCATGTAGCCGACTTACCTTGAGTATAGCACCAATGAGATCCCAATCCCAGTTGAAGTTGTCTTTTGTGGACAAAACTTGGCAGTCTTTGATAACCTGAGCAATGAGATCAGCTGAATCCTGGAAAAAGAAATTTTACATAAACATCACGACTGTTGAAGCAACACGGCCCACGAGTCTGACTTTTGAAGCAACATGGCGCATGAGTCTGACTTTTGAAGTAACACGGTCCACGAGTCTGACTTTTGAAGCAACACGGCCCACGAGTCCGACTTATGAAGTAATGCATCCAATCTGTCTGACTTTTGATGCAAATGGCCGTCCGGAACGAAGTCATGGCATTTTAGGCCCTGCTAAGTACAGAAGAGGCCATCTCAAGCTACTAACTCATGTTCCTCACTTGGATGGGGCCTTTTAATTGCCCTTGCAAAGCCACAAGGTACAAGGCACCACGGCTTACTGTCCCATGCAACAGATGTGAAGAGCCAGGGATGATTAATCCCATATGGCCCAGGCTGGATTCTAACCCGGGATCTGCCACTTGCTGAACGGATGTGATAACCACTAGGCTATCAAAGCTCTTGCTTCAAACATAATCTAATCTTCTTACCTTTTGCATATAACAGGTCAACTTTTCTTTATGGAACTTTGTGTTTTTTTGACTTTCTTCCACTTTGCTGTTTGATTGCTCCATGATGTGTTCCAAGTAGAGACTACATGGCACCGGGCCACGTTTTTTCACCGCGTGTAGTTTATCTAACCATGTTATGGCTCGGCTTGCTCGACTGCAAAAAGATATGTTACAGGTAATTTCTTGCCCAAACGTTGAACACGACATGCAAAAATATGGGCCCATGTCGTGGCATAGGCCCAAAAAATCACAGGAAAATGGTAATAAGGGGACAGACAGTTTCTTTATTTAGGTATCAACATATCAAGTTTCAAGCCGAATTTCCAAATAAGTCACATTTATTCCGAATTTTCGGCCTTCATCAGGCACTTTCACAATCAACTGAATTTAGCAAGAGAAGTTACCTGGTAGACATTATCTACACAACACCTACAGAGACCCAAAACAAATAAAGACTAAGGGTGAAGTGTTGTAGACAATATGACTTATTTTGAAATTGGATGGATTCAGTGTCATTTTTGGTGCTTTGACTTATTCAGCTTCAAGTTTCAAGTCATTGGGCATAGAAATAGAAATATTGAGTCAAGGGCTGTGAGCTCGAACTTGGCTCATTATAAGCTCTTTTAGACAATATTGGGCAATTTGTATGTATTGTAGGAGGAAACAGCGTCACTCTCTGATTACAGGAGTAGCAGGTCCGACCAGGAATTGAACTCAGGATCTCAGAGGCGACAGGCACTAGATATCGACACTGCACCACTCTGACAGTCCATAAAGATTTGCAAAGGGCAAGCAAAAAAATTTGTTAGTTTATCGTCCGAGTGGTTCTTGAAAATAGGCAAGGGGGGCACTTTTTATTTTTATTTTTTATTTTACTTTGGTATGAAGAAATTACAAAATCAGCTCCTCCTCAACATGTTGTGTCACCAAAAAGGTTCACAGTTCACTTACATTTTGTAAATGGTTATTGAAAATGCTGAAAATGCATGAAGAGCATGCTTTGGAGACTGTTGTTTACAGATCTACCGCTTTGCGGCGCTGTGATACGCGGCACGGCTCGAAATTCACACTTATAAAAAACAAAAATAAATTTTGCACGGCGCTGAAAATTGGCGCGGGCGGAGGACGATAAACTAAAGATTTTTTTTGCTTGCCCTTATGAATTCAACATATCATGTCAAAACTTCCCCCAAGTAAATTTAATTCAGTCTTACTGAGGGACGCCTCATTTAACATGGGTCATTGAACCATCTTTTTGAAGATGGGGGATTTGGCCTTGTGGTTAAGGCATGCTGGCAACTGGTGCCTTATGCGAGGGTCCGTGGGTTCGGGTCTGGTAGGAAACTACCAGGGTTCTCCACAGTGTTTGAAACAGACCGGGCGCTGGTGATGTCACACGGTTACTGATATCGGAAGCCGCTGCCGCACGCGCATCCTCAGCGGGGGGTCTGGCCTCCCCCAGAAAAATTTGAAATCTAGAAGCCCTGAAATGCAATTTCCCGGCATTTCGGAACGCAAATCTAGCTCCTGTCAGTGCTTGGAAAACCTCAGTGTTATTTAAAGTGAATAATTTTGACCGGGTGGCCATTTTTTTTTTGACCAGGCGGCAGATTTTTACAGAAATCCTGCGTTTTAGAACGGGTGCCGTGCCCATTCTCTTACACTAGTGGAGAACCCTGAGCTACGTATGTCTTTCACCTCAAAAACCTGTTATTTTTTCATGCCCTTACAGAGTGAATGAAAGCAATGATTTGATACTAACCTTCTGACTTCTGGTTCGATGTGAAATGAGGCCGCGATGGTTATGAGTGAAGGAAGACAGTGACTGAGGTGGACACATTCGTGGGGGATAATGGTGTTTGCCTGAAATGCATATACCGGGATATAATTATAAAACAGGTAACCTCACAAACGAGCAGAAGATAAACACACACAGACTGACAGACAGTCGAGGGACCCATGCAATGCCGTTGTCTCAATCATGTGTCTACGGCGATTGGGGGTTGCCACTGAGCTACTGGCGACGGAGATGATCAAGCTGGAACTGGAGGCAACTGATCAGGACCCATGTTCCCGAAGCCGTCGTTAGGTTAACGATGTCGTTACGCTATGCATTTTCCCAGTTTTAACGACATCATTAACCTAACGATGGCTTCAGGAACATGGCTCCAGATCAGTTACTTCCAGTCGCAAGTGCGA
This sequence comes from Notospermus geniculatus, assembly GCA_002633025.1. Taxonomy (NCBI): domain Eukaryota; kingdom Metazoa; phylum Nemertea; class Pilidiophora; order Heteronemertea; family Lineidae; genus Notospermus; species Notospermus geniculatus. Next base: position 40,193 of record NMRB01002848.1, read on the forward strand.
TGTACGCCTGGCTTTAGCACATGCTCTCTTCGTCACCACACTGCGGTGACGAAGGGCGCAAACGCTAAGAACCCCTGATGTTCACAGGATGCAAAGACATGTATCAGCATCCAGCATCAGCAACTTTAGGATTAAAAATATTAGAAAATGATGACTTTCAGACCTGGATAATCATATAAGAAACATATACCGGTACTGAGAATTTGGGTGAAATTTATTTGACCACTTGCTTTGGAATGTGGGAAGCTCGAAAAAAGTTAGGAAGTTAGAAGGAATTCGTGAGAAAAAATATTAGAAAATGATGACTTTCAGACCTGGATAATCATATAAGAAACATATACCGGTACTGAGAATTTGGGTGAAATTTATTTGACCACTTGCTTTGGAATGTGGGAAGCTCGAAAAAAGTTAGGAAGTTAGAATTCGTGAGAAATCAAGGTGTTCAGCACACCGCCAGTGTGCTGAACATAATAAAGATACTAACCAGATAGAGCATTTCTCCAAGGAGTATCGTACCACGAATTGCGATGTGGTCCTTGCTCGTTGTGATCACTTCCACAAGTGCCTCAGGCAAGCCGTTACATAGAAACACCAGCAAGAGCAGAGCTAGGTGATTCTCGATGAGGTTCATCCTTGTCTTGGCTTTGTGAGGTAGGATATCATTCCCCTCGCGGCTTACGAACCCCTCTATCAGCTGCCATGAGTCGTGTAGGTGGGTGCAGTCTGAAATGCAGGTCATAACATTGACCAGTTAAAGGACCACAGTATTGCTTCCCAATCCTGCGTTACACTTACCCGCGTTAAGGGAGACCTCTATTGACGACTTGGTAAACTACGCATGCTACTACGTGCATTGTAGTGTAACCATACATTCTCCAACACTGGGGCGAAAGGCTTAACTCCGGCATTGGAGAACGGGTACTGGTGGCACCGGCTGTCGACAGAAAGTGGCAATACCGTGGTGCTTTAAGGGGCCGTCTCAAAATTGTTTTGATGCCAAAAAAGAGGAAGTGACTTCGTCTGGGGGGAAGGGGGTTCTCGATTTGGGGAAGCCCACTTCATCTTTTTGGGAAAAATTGGCATCACTCTTTTTTACATGAGAATGAATTTTTTATATGCAGTCTTGAGATAGAGAAAGGAACAAGGTTCTGTCTTCCCCACATGTTTTTCTTTATCATCTTTCCATGCCTACCGTCCCTACGGAGGGCCAAAATTAAAACAAAAACGATGATTCATCAACCAAGACCTCTGTCGGGCAGTATGTCAAACAGGATATTATTACCAGGGCACTTAGTATTACTGGGAAGATCAAAGCTGGTCTTTTCAAGGAAGCAGTTACATTGACCACCCAATCGCGAAGTTAAATGGACGCATAATCGCCGAGTCTGGCCTATCGCTAACTTGAATGGATGCTAAAAATACCACGCCTACAGTATTCAAATACTAGACTACAGTACACTAACGTTGGAAGAGGACTCTCAGAATTCAATACAGTGTGGCTTTATATCAGCACACTATTTTGCCCACCACAGTTTATTTCTGAGCAGAAATTTTCCCAACCTTGTATCATATTATTTGTATCACAGATTTTTAAGGCCAATGATATCAGTGTCGTGTTTTTTAATTCAAGATTCCTCCTTACCGATACTTGCTAAGGCGACATCGAAGTCATCAGTCCATTTTGGCACAGGTAGATAAAACAAGTCGAAGAAGATATCCAAAACTCCTTTCTGGAAAGAAAAAAAGTTTATCTGGTATCATTCACGATGACTACTACCAAGGAGACTTGTAGCGATTATCACATCCGTATAGCAAGCGGCAGGTCCCGGGTTCAAATCCCGGGCCACATGGGAATAATCATCCCTGGTTCTTCAGTCCGTCACATGGGACAGTGAGCCACGGTGCCTTGTACCTTCAGTGTTCTAGCCAGAAATTTTTCCAAACAGGGTGGGATGACTGCATTTTCCTATGATTTTAAGGCCCTGGATTTTCAAAGAGGGTGGGAGTGAAATTCAAACAGGGTGGTGTAATAGAAAATGCATTGCAAGTTACATTTTTAAACAGGGTGGTGAAAATTTGAACAGGGTGGTAAAATGACCTCTGATTTTGAACAGGGTGGTACCGCCCTGTGAAATTGGCCTGGCTAGAACATTGTATCTTGTGCCTTTGCAGGGGCAAGTAAAAGGCAGGTCATCCAAGTGAGGAACATGAGTCGCTCGAGATGAACTTTTTTAAAATTCAGCAAGGCTAATAATGCTATGGCTTCGGCCCTGGCAGAAAAACCATGTAAGAAATCTTGGATCTTCCCGTAAATCTCACTTGCAACCCTTCAATAAATACAAACTCTCTACGAACCCTGATGTCCATGTCCGGTAGCCACAGGGATCCAAGAAGTGACTGGATGCTGTTGGAATCTGGACAGCAAAGTTTCACCACTCCCGCCCAAGATTTCAGAATCGTGACCAAGGCGAGCCTACTTGCAAGAAATCGCTTTTCCCTGTCATCACTGAAATATTAATTAGGAAAACTAACATGATAACAGGAAAAGCAACACTAAAGCCTAGCTTACATCACACTTGCAACAGGAGACAACTAGTCACTACTCAGTTACTGGCGAATAATAATATCTACATGTAGCTGGAACTGGCGGCGTTTGATCAGTCACCAGAAACGGTTGATGTACAGTACTGCCTGAAAGATACCTCTCATGCGCCCTAGGAATTTCCTAGGGCGCCTGCGGGCGATCCTAGGGCGTTCCTCGGGCGTTTTTAAAAACGCCCGCAGTGCGCCCGAGAAGCGCCCGCGGAGCGACCGAGGATCGCCCGAAGTGCGACCGTGAAACTCCCGAACGCATCCGAAATGCGCCCGGAGTCCAACAGACACGCGCCCGAAACAGCATGGTAATTAGCGGCGAACATCAAACAAACAGAATTCTTTAAGTAACCGACAGCGGTCGGTCCGTGACAGGCCGGCAGGGCTGCCGACCCGTACGGGATACGCATATTTGATACGGGAATAACATCGTCAATACGGCAGTACGATTTGCAGTGCTCAGATACGGGATAAATTGGTTCCAAAATACGCTGCAAAAAACCTGCCAAAATACGATTCCAAATCCATGAAGCAGGAATAAATTTTGAATAATCAAAAATCTGTTCAATCATTTGGTTTTTATTCATTTTAACCACAATCCAATACCCTATTGCATCCAGGCCCGACCCTGCGTTGTCCCCGGAGCGAAATTCATTCCGTCGGTAGTCACATGTCTCCCGGAAGGCTTCGAAAATTTCAAATAAAACAGGAATTTTTCTCCTTCAAAGTCTCCAATTCATCCACAAAACCTTCCCTACCAAGTTCCTGGTTCTTTATGGGGGTTTCTGTATTGGGACAAGGACATTCCCCCATCGCCAGGCGCACTGGATCAGGCCGACACGTGGTGTCTCAAATTTCACCGTCTGAGCATGCTCTGCTTGGAGTGTGGTTTTCATGCATGCTCTGCTTGGAGTGTGGTTTTCACGCACATATGCATGAATGATTATTCCTCGACTGAACTCTGACCTTGATTCGCATATAAAGAGGGGCATGCAAATAGGCCTACAATGTTTCACGTCATTAATGAATGCAACTGAGTCACTTCGCTGCTTTCCCTGATCGAACTATTCGGGAACGTTCTCGGCAGTTTCCGTATAAGTGCGAGCCGGTGTAATAGAATGTGATGTCCCCTGATATTAGATACCTCCCAACAATGGTTTTTCTGAAGGAATAAGGGTAGGATAAAATGGGCCGGGTAGACAGAGGTTGTGTTACAAACTGTGCCCTCTACAAAAAAGCGGGCATCTCATATTGGGGGCATTACACCCCATCACACCGGTAGCCCACTTGTGAAATTTCGGTTGCCCATGGTGCACAAGCTTTTTTGCACACGCTTTTCCGTGACGCTTCGTTTTACTAACATTGATGACAAATAAACAGAATGAACATAAAATATCTTTCACCTGCTGAACTCTCCTGCTTCGCTTTTTTGCATTCCTGCGTTCGCTTTAGGATGGGCCGATTGCCGCATGAGAGCATACTGGGCCGACTCTCGTAAAATGCTATTTTACATATGTACATGAGCAAACGATAACGGGCCCAAGTATGCTTTAAATGCAACCGGGCTCATAATACCGAAAGAGCCAAGGTAAGTATGCCTGCTGCATGAGGCAAAGCCGCTAATGACGGCTGGCTCTCGACAGTACAAGTGCACTGGTACAGAGGTCATGCCCAACGAACCGTCACCAAAAAAATTTCGTACGTACGTATCTTTCTCGTCTTCTCAACTATTCAACATCTGATCTGTCCTCCCGATATCCGATCTCAGGTTGAGGATGAGCCGGCCGTCATTAGCGGCGAATACTTACCATGGCTCATTATAAAACAAACAAAACACGCATAATTTTAATAACAAGAAAGCCATGCAAAAAAAGTTAGCAAAAGTGGGAGATAAAGCAAAGTAAATTCCTTTATTAGTTCGTGATAGAATGTTAGAGCGAGTATGGCTATTCTTCTTTTGCATTTAAAACACTGAGATGTGGGGAACACTAGAAAACGTTACACCACACACGTGGTTTGAGACTGCCTGGCAGCGAATGCTGTCACGATCTCATTAACATAATATGTTAATGAGATCATGTTGGTATCTTCGCCATCGGCCCTGAAACGATTCCTGGAAAAGACTCGTGCCTCAACATGAATGTCTCATGGTCACTGACACTTCAAATCCTGAAATTAAAAAGGAGAAAAAATTAGCACGACCGCAGTTTGGGACTATCATCCCTATTACACTGGATGGCGACCGAGAGTGATTGACAGGTGCGTTGCTGGGCAACTGCATGTATGATAATGATGATACTGGTGAATGCAGTGCCTGATGCATGCATACTGTTGGGACATGCGGGATGCTGCCGATGAAACCGTGGTAGGTACGAGGACGATGAGTTTGAAACTGATCGCGATGTTTTTGACAAACATAAGACGGGAAAGTTTTAGAATTCTGGGTAGGCCTAGGCCTACCGCTTGGTCAGTGACACTAAGGTATGAAATTTGGTTTGCTGGCAGCGCGTTGTTCATCGAACTATAAGACGGAAGCCGCCGACGGCGGCATTACTTTGATGTCATGTTGTGTAATTAACGCCCGAAGTACGGCCGCAGCGCGACCGAGGAGCGCCCGAGCTGCGACCGAGGAACGACCGCAATGCGCCCTCGGGACGCCCGCAGTGCGCCCTCGGAAAGAAACGGGCGATCCTAGGGCGTTCCTAGGGCGGTTTTGCGGGCGTCCGAGGGCGCGTGAGAGGATTCTTTCAGGCAGTACTGTATGCACCTTTGCGACTCCCTGCAACTGAGATTTTGCCAGTCGCCGTGAGTGGCACATGTTCAATTTTCTAGCAGCTAGTTGTACCAGTTTCGTTCAGTCACTGCGATGTACCGGGCTTGCGCTGATATCAGTGCCAGTTTTTTGGATGAAACATAATCTCGTCGAGTCTCAACGCCCCAGATGTTACCTGAGTTGCCGCCAGTCGCAAGTGCGATGACATGATGACTGATTGGATCCTCCTAGTTTTACTGAGTTGCTGAATTTGCGATGTGCGCGCAGCACGTACATCACCAGCGACTGATCAGATCAGTTACTTCCAGTTGCAAGTGCGATGTACGCCTGGCTTTACAGTACAATTTTTGCTGGGATAGTACATTTGTAAATGTTCATGTGACCTTTCTTCATGACCTCGACTTCTTTGCAAAGAATGTTCAGAAACTTCAACAAAGAAACCCATGGGCAATGATGCTGTCTTCCAAGATTTGTACTTGTCCTCCAAATCCCCATTGCCAATGTTTACCAAACACAAGCCTACCAATTTTACTATTATCAGTAAAAAGTTCTGAAGAAAATACTGAGTGCGTCATCTCCTTCAAAACGAATGATTGGCAGTCACAGTGTAGGCTAAGATGGAAGTCAGCCTTACCTGCCTGAGGTATCACTCTTTGATTTGAAGTGACAATCTGTAAACGGTGCCAGGATTTGCTGCAAGAAAATTAAAGTCGTTTAATAGTTTGTTATCATAAGGCCTTGACCATGTTGCAATGCAAATCTCCATCCACAGTTTAATGGAAACTTCGACCCATTCCAGCAAAGCAGACACTTGTCACAATAGGGAAAGGGCAAGACCACCTCCAACTGGTGGTCTCAGCACAGTTCGGTTTGAAACCGTTCCTGGCACGCTTGTCCCGTTTACGCTTGCTATTTTTTGGTGATCCGTGCTCGGACCGGTCCGAGCACGGTTATTTTTCCTCAGTGAAAACAGGGCTATTCAAATAGATTCTTGTTTTTGACCATCTTCCTATTTTTGGGCTTGCTCTTTGAGAACATGCTCTTTATTTTGGCAGCACTCACCTCTAAATCAACGCTGTTCCTTACAAAATATCTTGTATGTGGCTGATTAAGGAGGTAAAGTAAAGATTGCAGTAGGCATTCGTTGATTCGTGGTAATTGATGGTAGTACAGGACATTCCGCATCAACATTGGGATTCCACCAGTTTCAACCATCAGGATAGGATTATATAAAGCTACAAATGAGAAGCAAAGAAACGTGTTTTTAAATAAACAGGGTGCGTGCAGCTTATGGAGCACCAAATTGAAGACCTTTTTAAGACTTTTTAAGACCGAGTATCGGCAAAATTTAAGACCTATTTTCTTCTAAATGAAGCACCTGGACAGACCACTGACAGGCTTTCCGTGAGGGAACAATGACAGGGATCAACATGGCCAAGGAGGCGGGTACTTGGTCCCCCAGAAAAATTTTGATTTTTAGAAGCCCAGAGATGCGATTTCCTGGCATCTCCTGCCAACTTTTTTTTACAACTGCCTTGATATGAAATTTAAGACCTTTTTAAGACCTTCCCACAGAAATTATCAAATTTAAGACTTTTTAAGGCCTTGAAAATGAAAGTGCCAAATTTAAGACTTTTTAAGACCTTGCACGCACCCTGAATAAAGGCATTCTTGAGGAGACCAGGAATCGAGCCACTGGCAACTGTGAATTAGAGGTACCGGTACATTGTATTGTACCAGGTCTGTTCGAACTCTGTTTTTGAAGTAGACTGCGTTTATCGAGTACCACCATCCCATAATCCCTCGCGCAAGCATCCTCTAAAAGGCAGGTATGATATACGTGATTTATCGAGTAGGGCATCCCACCATGCAACGCGCACGAGATTAAAAATGGCTGCGATGCTCCCGTCAAACATTTAAAAGTCTGCCAATTTTATGTCTTAACACCAAACAGTATTACTACATGTAAGTGTCCATTACATACATGTAAAGCGTTCTGAAAGCCCAGAATACGCTGAAAAATCGACTTTTTCGATGTTTTATTTCTTGAAATCGCCAAGGCGAACCTGATGTTATGCATGGTGGAATTATGGGATAGGGACTTAATACTGCGCATGTGTAAACATTTCGTCACCTTCTAATTATCCAATCAGTCTGCTCGTAACAAAATGTTCTAGGGCTCCGAAAACTCGGAAAGGCAGGTACGGCGCCGGCTACTGCGCATGCGTATACTCGATAACGCGAGTACAGATGGCGCCACGTGTCTGTACTGCTACTCTGGGCGACAGATTTTTAGACCGGGCGCTGAGATCAATCCTGCGTTTTAGAACGGGCGCCGCGCCCGTTCTGTTACACTAGTGGAGAGCCCTGGACATGCTCAACGACAGAATATGCCATTTGACTAGAGTTAGAATAGTATGAGAAATACTGCTAATGCTTTTATAAGATGCTCACCTAGTTCACACATAGAAGACAAAACAAATCGAAGCATATTATCGCGTTCTTTAGCACCATAGTTTCCAATGGCAACCATCGGGTAGACTAGAGAAGAGGGACATTTTCCGGGAGCAACCAGCAGTATTTTTCTCACGAGTTTGAAGACGTGCAGCCTTTCAAGTTCACTGTCGATGCAAGTGTCCATCAATCTTGCCAGCAGCGTGTCGATGTGAACGTGGAGCATTGCATCCAACACAGCCTCATTGTGGAGGAAATGGCGTAATGCGCGGAGGGATGCTGTTCGTACTTCTTTGGCATCACTGACCAAACTTGCTCGTAAACTGGAGTGAAGAGGTAAATGGTAAAGGTAAATGTTGTGATATGTGTGGCGGTCTAGGAAAACCCGTCGGAAGTCGCTGAATGATCAACAAGGGCTGTCAGATTGACTGTCAGGCCTTTATATTCCCCCAAATTAATGACGTTTAACGTCAGAGCCCAAATTAAGGGCACCCAAATTTGAGTCTTGTTTTACATTTAAATGGGAATCTCAGATGCCTGGAAATGGCGTCTTTTATCCTCTATTTTCAAAAAGTTTTCTAACAAGGGGGGACACCCCCTTCGCGC
>NMRB01002848.1:48705-85964 GCA_002633025.1 Notospermus geniculatus
CCCCCCCCCCCCCCCCCCGATCGCGCAGTACATTTCAGCTAGTATTGAAATGTGCGGCTTCACCAAAGCCATAACACTTTCCTCAATGTGACATCCGATGGGTTTTCCTGACCAATCACGTTGTTGAGCAACTATTAGAAAGGCGATAACAGGCGAAAGTTCAAAAGGTGACTTAACACTGCCTCGAGCTTTAAAGGCGATGTGGGCGAAAATTTTGGTTAATTTTTGCCCCACACTGCCCTCTGGTACAGTCCCTGATAAGATACTCACCAACAACAAATTTCTACATATGATAGGCCCCAATTTGCATCTGGTCCAACTTTGGCACAAAGTTTCACGAAATTATTCAAGTGACCTAGGCGCCGCCCTTTTGATACTCCTCTCCGTTTTAAGACATCAGTCAGTATAATCTGGAGGTTCTCTGATGGAGCTGTAAAGAGATTCAAATCAAAGCCAGTTGGCCCCCAGAAATGACACAGAAATTGAGATGAAGAGCTTAAGTGTTTAGGCCTATAGATGTGTTATTGTTCACTAGTTCAGCACTGCCCTTAGGCCTACATGTAGGGCACAAATCAAGAAATCTGCACACTCAGCTGATTTGTAATCAAGTTGTATTTATTTCATTCTCTCCATCCGTTGTTGGATACATTACATGACACCTCATTCATGAAAGTTCAAATCATCTGTTGTTCCCAATTAAAGTTAAAGTTTGGCTTTATAGTCTGATATCAACAACGGTAGAGGTGTCATCCGACTTTACTTTACACTTTAACCCCAGTCTATCCTGAAACCTTTCAGTAGAACTCAGATGAGCTGCCCATTCAGCGCTACAATCCGAGGACCGGTACCAATTTATACATCTTGGTGGAGAGAGGCCAGTGAGGCAAAGAGACTTGCCCAAAGTGTCACGCCCAGTGGGATTTGAACCTGGGACCCTCTGACCGCTAGTCGGCGGCCCGAACCACTACACCACCGTAATCTATACAACAATTAGCCCCGCAATTATGTCAAATCAAAGAGCCTGTATGTATGTAGTAGAGCTGGCCATGGGAAGCCACTCAACTTGGACTATGCTAGGCACCCTACGTACCGGTACATATATCTCAACAATTGAATTCTGGACAACAAACATGACAAAGTAGATAACCAACAGAGAGCACAAAAAGCAACACACAAAATGATAGTAAGCATAAAGTCGTCTCCGAATTCCGCAAATTTTCGCCCCCAAATGGGAAATGGGGTCTTCCCCATTTTTCAAGGCACTGCCACTTTCATTCATTAGAGCATGGAGGTATAAAATAAGATGGAGAACGCACTCCCTAATCCCTGATTAAAATAATCCCCACATCAATAGGCCAGCTATTGTTCTTGTATTGTTCTTGTAATCACACCACAGGCCTTTCAACCGATGTGCGGTGCCGACAATGCCTAATTAGCCACCTCGCGTGTGACCTTCGTTCTTGGCAACGAGCCTTAGCAACAGACCGTTTGCTACATGCGCAGATCATTATTTTCCGCCAGGAAATCGTTGTACGCATGCGCAGTGGATAAACCTTAATTCATCTCGCCAGCCTCTACAAATCCGCGAAAACTTCATGAAAAACGCCCAAAAATTACTGATTTTATGAGGATTTCTCAAGCGGCGAGTATCTTTGTTCAGAGGGTTGTTTCAATTGTCAATAAATGTTATTTCCGGAACTTTCCGGTGGATGAAATTTGGCTCATGTTTACGTGACTTTCCAGGAAATGTGTTGGCATGTGTCCAACATGTCTCCGGTGCTCTCCGCGTCTTGTAGAGGCGATTGAAGTTGGTCATCATTTCAGGAAAATCGCACGTGGGAGTCATGCCTGGCCATTGTTTAGCATCGGTAACAATAGGTAATTAGCGAACGAAGACTCCCGATCGATTCCGGAAGCGCCCGAGTGGGTGCACTAGAGCGTGAGGGTGTGAAGTTTGGCATGGACCCCCCATGGTCTTATGTCAACAGCGGTAACGCACATAAAACCTTTTATCTTCGCCAGTGCGTTCTCCATCTTATTTTATACCTCCATGATTAGAGAGAGATCCCGACCGAGAACAAAGTAGGTACAGGGAGTTGGACATCACTAAACCAATCTAAACATCAAACTATAGACCCTCATATGTCATACATAGGAGCTGCCTGGTGATGGGTGTACACATGTGTTGACATGCCCTTCATGTGCATCTGTCATACATGTCTGTCTGCATCAGCTGTGCATCTCTGCATGCATCGCCTGGGAAACACCTACCGCGACTGTAATCTATCGGCACTGTCTCCTCCACACTTATTCGGCGGCCTGCAATGAAAATTGGTAGTTTGGAAAGGTACAACATGATCTATCAAATGCGACGGAAAAATTGAAATAACAATGAAAGAATGGCTAATTTATTTACTTCTGAAGAGGCTGCTTCTTCCGCGATACATCGCGGCCGCCATAGCCAGGAACACAATCGGTACGTCTGTAGCCTAGCAGAGCATGAAAACAAATGTCGTTTTTCGCGTGTTCAAATCGGATTATTTGTTCAATAGTCAGTTTTTGAAGGATAAAAAATAGATTAAGCAACAAAGTTAATGCGATGGAATCAAATTATTGTAGTTTTGAGGTTAATAAACCTTCAGAAAGTTTTTTATTTTTGTTTGAAGTGGTCGGCAAGAGTGAAAAAATTCGTGACAGGGGAGCATCACAGAAGTACCAATTCAGCTGTCACTGCTCAGCAGCTCAGGTGGCATCATCTCCTTTTTTTACTACTCTACATATTCTAATCTTGGTGATGATAGTCAAATAAATAGTTTTCAATGGCAGCAAATATGCATAGGCCTAGTGGAGGTGGAGGTCTGAACAGCCTACTGAACAGCTGAACTGAATGCTGCGCGTCGCGTCAGAAGAAATGCATCATTCTTGGCCATCGCCAACCAAACCATCCGATCCGGCATCCGTCTGGGGACCGAGCCGTGCCATCCCCTGGCACTGGCACTAACTTAGCCCAGGCCTTTGCTTCCTGGGGCCTAGGCCTAGGCCCTATAGCCTACATACAGTACCGGTACAGTAGGGCTAGGCCTAGCATGCTAGGCCCAAGGCCTATTATAGGGCGTAGCCCTAGGCCTACCCATTTAGGCCTATTCCCCCAAAAAAGGCTGCTGATTGTGACGGAATAACCTGCATCGAACAATAGGACATCCCTTCCAATTGGGGATTCGAAAGTTAGCCTAGGCCTAGCCGTCTATTCGTGGAATTTAAGCCTGGTTAGACATAGGTATATATAGATGTTTTCGCAACCTCACTTCGACTTTACAGAAAGTGAGTTAATGCAGATGATTTTAATCACTGTAACCGCTGACGATCCGTTCACATTACTGGGTAACAGTGAAATGTGCCACTGAGCGTCGGCGATGATAACTTTGACCTTTAGGTAAAATTGACGCAATTATGAATGTTTTCATGTACCGTATATCAAAGATTCATGGATTAATAAAAAGTTCCTAAATTTTCATCATAGAGTGACGTCATCAGCTGGTAATTAGACAAGGTCACCTTTCGTGAATTTGCAAAACAAGGCACTGAAAAAGTGTTCACTGGTAGCGTTTGTTGCCGGCATCACCAAAATAAGTTCAACAACTTTCATGACTTCCACCAACATAATCCGTTTGTGACGACCTAGACCTTTGACGAAGTCAACGGCTAACTTTCCACTGACAACACCAGTGCGCAGAGATGCCGGGAAGTTGGAGGAGAGCGTGACAAAATGGTCTCACAGGCGGTATTTGTTCAAATCATTGAACAGTAGTCTCGCCTGAAATTTGGGGGGGGGGACTAAAGCCCCCCAGCCCCCCCCTGTTCCGACGAGCCTGCGGGTAGGCATGCTCATGATGACTGCCACCTGTATTTTTTAGCATGCTTAGTATATGTTATGACAAAAGATGCTCCTCTTGCTGTCAGCACAGCATAGCTCCACTAGTTACATGTACCGGTACGCGATGAAGTTTGAGGCAAATCATTGGACCCAAGAAGATCATAAATAACAGCTTCTGAGTTAACGTTGTCGTTTAGAAGTTAAATAATTTTTTTTCTTCTTTTTAGCAAGACACTGGCTGTAAATTCTATTCCTCTGTAACCCCCTTGTAAAGGACGAGAGGCCAATGGAAGATGATGCCCCTGTAATTTATGGCTTGGAGTTTCAGGTAAACGAAATATGTTGATTACCGGTAGGCCTATATGCCAGTGTTTGGTAGATTACGCTGATAAGTCTACAGGTACATGACATGTAACCAAAATTGCTGAATTGGAGGATCGATCAGTTTCCCACATGTTGAGAAAATTATGGGCTACACTGAGTAAGGTCACCCACCACGTGAAACAGTCTGCAGTTTACATAGGCCTACTTTTGAATGGCAGGCCTGTTTAATCTGAGACTGATAATGAATAAAAATCACACTATTTTTGGCATCTTGGATTTTGTCCCTAAAAAATTTTGTTATCATTTCAGGCCAGAGCCATTACTTCACAGGCAGCTGAGACAGAATCGATTCGATTTCTAGTCGGAACCCAGTCTCTGAGATCAGAAAATCAGGCAAGTTTTGTGTATTTCTAGTACATGTATCACTATTTTCCTTTTTCACCTGTGAATAGTTTGGGGTGTACATGTATATTGCAACCCAGTGGATATTTTGCCGTTATGACATAAAAACCATTTCAATATGAGGAGACAAATACCTACAAGTAAAGTTGTCTCCGCATTTTGCAAATTTTCGCCCCTAACCAGGGTCTTCCTCAGGCACTTTCTAGTAGAGATCCCATTCACTTCTGGGATCTCTACTAGAAAGTGTCTGAGGAAGACCCCGATTGGGGGCAAAAATTTGCGAAATTCATAGACGACTTTTTTTATGTTTGTCATTTTGTTTGTTGTTTCTTGTGCTATATTTTGGATATCAATATGAGGAGAAGTGTTATTCTGACCTGATGACAGAACAGGGAAAATCATCAACCCTATTCCCAAAGTCCACTTGACTGGAAGTTGCAAATGCAGTCCATTGATTGCCAACCTTTCTTTCAAATCCTCAGAATTGTCAGAGGAGTTTTTATCTCCCCGCTTTTTGAAAAAAGTCGGGGAGATATTGTTTTACCCTCCGCCGTCAGTCCGGCTTTCTGGCTGTCCGTCCGTCCAGCTGTCCGTCCGTCCATCCGTCCGAAAGTGATATCTCCTCCTACACCGTTCAACAGAGGAGTCTGAAACTTTGGTATATATTAGGTACTCATCCACTATTGTGCACAACACTCTTGGAATTTAGCGCAAACTCCCCGTCTTTCCACCAGGGGGGCGATATGTGAAAAACACATTTATGGTCATTACTCCTAAAGTCATTGTGATAAAGTGACAAAATTTTGTGTGAAGGTTTGTCTGTGACGGCCTCATAATATATCACACGGGTTTTGACCTTGACCTACTTTCAAGGTCACAGGGGTCAAACTTGAATAAGAACCATGAGCCATCCAAAAGTGATATCTCCTCCTGGACCGTTCAATGGAGGAGTTTGAAACTTTGGTATATATTATGTACTCATCTACTAATGTGCACAACACTCTTAGAATTTCGATCCAACTCCCTGTCTTTCCACCAGGGGGCGATATGTGCAAAACATATTTACATGTATGGTCATTACTCCTCAACTAAAGTGACAGGTTTCGACGTTGACCTCCTGTCAACACCAGGGGGTTCCGATTGACACCCGCAGCCAAATAACCAGCTCACCATTAATTCCTCTCGGAAGCGGGGAGATATGCGATGGGCTCCCATCGACATTGCTCTAGTTTTAAGTTGACTTTTCTTGTGTTCTCTATCACTTTCAGGTTCACCTTATTCTCTTCGACGATGAACACAATGTGATCAACAAAAATGTATTTCTGCACAGAGAGGGTGAAATATGGCATATCAGTTCATCTCTGGCTGAAAAAAATAGACTCGCCACTTGTTTTAATAAAAGTAAGTTGGTGAAATGTCGGTTCTGTTTATTCAAGCTGGAGAAATATGTGGCTTTGACCTATACTATTGCTGTGTGTTGTGGTGAGCTCAGTCTAACCACACTGTGGCCACAAACAGAGACGGCCCTTCAACGTAACACGGACAGTGTCCCATACGCAAGAGGATGCTGTGACCTAGTTTAAAAAGTTAAAGTTTATGTTTATAGTCTTGATATCAACAACAAAAGAGGTGTCAAACAACTTTAACCCCGGTCCATCCTGAAATCTTTCATCAGGTAGAACTCATATGAGTTGCTCATTCAGTGCTGCAATTTGAGCATTTCGGACCGGTACCCATTTATACATCGGGGTGGAGAGAGGCGAGTAAGGAAAAGAGAATGCCCAAAGTCTCACGCCACAGTGGGATTCGAACCCGGGACCCTCTGACCGCTAGTCGGAGACCTGAACCACGACACCACCGCTCCGATGGCCAGTGTGGGAGAGAGACGTCACAACAGCATGGAGGACGCGATATTCACATGTACTCGAGTCCTGACATATATTGCTATCGGGAACACTTTCTCTTTCAGCTTCTGATGCCAAAGCTGAGATGCACGCTGCGATATGGAGATTACCTGTGGACTGTGATTCCTCGATGAATGATGATAGTTCAGGGAGTCTGCAGCCTCTGGAGCTTGTCTCAAGACTCGACAATATGGAATGTGGAGACATGAAATGGTTAGCAAGTCTCAAATAGAAGATGGCTGAACACAAAATTGTTCCATCATTAAGACCGCCGCCACCTCACAAGGTGGTTTCACTGGATTTCTCTCTCTCGATCTCTCCGTCCAATCTTTGGTTTCGGAAGGATAACTAAAAAAATACGCCACGTATCGCGACGAAACTTTCAGGAGTTGTGGATATGCGTGTTACACGGAAACCTATTGATTTTGGGGGTCATCCGCCAACAATGAACTGTTTAATTAGATGAAGTCTGTTTCCTAACGCATTTACCTTTGTCAACAACCCATGACGTCGGGCCTAAGAACGCAGCGTCACCACGACGTCGAGCATGACGCTGTAGCGTCACTCGCGGCAGCGGGGTTTTCGCTGACGTCATCTCATCTCGGATCAACTGTGACGCCACGCACAGCACGTTTTAGGTCCTGTGGCCAGGCCAATCGGAGATCGAAATGAATTTGACCCGGTGCCATGATGTAGGCCCACCCGTATTAGTATTTCGCAGAACATGACACGCACATTTGTCTGAAATCAATAACATTTTTATGGTCATGACCCGACCAGTTTACTAATTGTGAAATTTGGTATGCCGAACTTTGAAAACAATAACCCCCTGCTTTTGGCTGCCGCGAAACACGCAATCGCACTGTAAAGCCGTGTACATTACATCTACATGTAGGCCTACACTGCAAATGACGCATGTTCAGTCCCAATATCATCAGTTTCTACATCCCCCTAACATATTTACAAAATTCAGTGAATTTTCAAGGGCGGTCTTCAAATTGACTCGCAAGTCAATTTCTAGTTTCATTATGTTTCTTATGATATCTTCATCACCTCCAATTTACTGTGAAGATTGCCTGAGGTAAAGGTTGGAACTAATTGCAAGAATAGATAAAGACATCGATTTTGTTAGGCACAAACAGATGTTCATCAGCACTGCTGCTGTGCAAGATGACAGTGCGAGATCACTTGGACGCTATTTGTCTCTTTGATATACCGGTACATGTAACTTGGAATTTGTTGCAGTGTTAACACATACATGTATTTTGCATTTTCTAGCATCCTGTGGCATCCTGGAGGCGATGATAAGAATATAATATCCCTTGCTGATCACAACATTCTGATGTGGGACTTGGATGCCAGTGGTGCTGTTGCTAAGGTATGATAAACTCAATTTTTAGCTCACTCGTGAGCTTTTACCGTCCTGCGGTGTCCGTCGTCCGGCGTCGTCGTCGTCCGGCGTCCGTTAGCAGGGCACGTTTCGTAACCGCTGGAGCTATTGATCTGAAACTTGGTACATATATACCCCTAGGTCAGATGACCTATGACACCAAGTTTCGGTCCGATTCGATTCTTGGCTTGGCCTCCAGGTGGCCAAAACCAAAAACACAAAAAGTGCAATAACTCCTGAACTAATGACTGGATCGTCTCCAAATTTTTATCATAGGTGTGTCTAATTAGGATACATAACATATATATCGGGTTTTTGATTTGACCTACTTTTCAAGGTCACAGAGGTCAAAGTTCGACAAAAGTGACGAACTTGCCACAAGTCCTCATTATTTCACCGAGCATCTTCATATCTTGCATAAACATGTATTAGAGGGGTACCTTCAAAACTACCGAGTTTCGGTCCGATCGGACATCCAATATGGCCACCAGGTGGCGTAACCTGAAAATCATCCAAGTGCTATAACTCAGGAACGGCTTGACCCAGAGTGCTCAAACTTGATATTTACCTCTCTCTAGGTGACCTTTACAAGCACGTCAAATTTCGGCATGATTAAACTTCCAATATGGCCACCAGGTGGCATAACCCGAAAATCATGAAATGTGCTATAACTCAGGAACGACTTGACCCAGAGCGCTCAAATGTGCTATGTGGCTCCCTCTAGATGACCTTTATATGCATGTGAAGTTTTGGCCCGATCGGACATCCAATATGGCCGCCAGGTGGCATAACCCAACAATCATTGAAGTCCTGCAACTTGGGAATGACCTGACCCAGATTGCTCATAACTGACATGTACCTCTCTCTGTCATTACACTGTTATGTCCAAACGAGTGAGCACATGGTCCATGGACCATTTCATTTATCACGATACATGCACTGGTTGTTGTTATGTGAAAATGACCAACCAGATGTTGGTTGTTGGTCTATAGCCTTGGGAAGTTCAGAGGTTCATCAATATTCCTTTCTTACTTGTAACCAGACTGCTCCGATTCCTACACTCACACAGAGTTCCTAAGATTCTGATTTTTCAAGCCGTAGGTTTTACCACTCTAGCGGGTTCCATTCGTTTTCCACGCGAGTAGATACCACTGCTTCAGAAACTCAGTTCGATGACACAGTTCACAGAAAGGGAATTGTCTGAGTCAGAATGTTATCTTTAACCTCCTTACTATTTCCGTTTCAGCTGTCCAGTTCCACGGCTTTAGAAGGAAAAGGCCAGCCAAAGTTTTCTGCTGGACGATGGAATCCTCATCACAACTCGACACAAATAGCCACTGCCAATGACACTTACATTCGAGGGTGGGATATCAGGACGATGAAGTAAGACTTAAACATTCTGATGATGGGTAGTTGCAGGGTTCTCCACAGGGTTTGAAACAGACCGGGTGCTGGTGACGTCACACAGTTACTGATATCGGAAGCCACTGCCGCACGCACGTCCTTGGGGGTCTGGGGGTCTCGCCTAGAAAAATGCGAAATCTAGAAGCCCTGAAATGCGGTTTCCCAGCATTTCGGAATGCAAATCTAGCTCCTGTCGGTGCTTGCAAAACCTCAGTGTTATTTAAAGTGAATTATTTTGACCGGGCGGCAATTTTTTTTGACCGGGCGGCGGATTTTTAGGCCGGGCGCTGAGATCAATCCTGCGATTTAGAACAGGCGCTGCGCCCATTCTGTTACACCAACTGGAGAACCCTGAGTTGGAGCCGATCTTTGAAATGGAAATGCAGTGCTTCACATAAGATGGGCGCAATCGCGCTCACGCCCCTGCGTCCCTGCAAATTTGCACTGAGGAGCTCGATTGACCGCGCTCCTCGGCATCCTTGAAGTAACTGACCATCAAATTTCACGAGTGTCAACAGCTCTCCTCGAGCCTTTGAGGAGCGCAACTGATTGAGCTCCTGCAGATTTCAAACGTGAAGCACTGGAAATGGAAGGTTCAAATGGAACATTCAATTTTGACCACAAACTTCTGGCTGAGAACAGTGTATAGGCATGTTAATTATTAACCCCAATCATCTGATTCACTACAGCATAACATGTAACCGCAATGAGGAACCGGACGAACTAACGTCATGACGTGGCGCTGCGATCGATGTGACCGACATTTCTTTTTTCAACGTGATTTCCAGTCATTTCCATTAACTTCTGGCGTGAAATAAACCCTATTTTTTCGGTCGCATGACATTAAAATTTACACCATCTTGTCGTGGATGAAAATTTCTGCAATTTCTTTGCTTTTTTACCTTAAAATAAAGAGGTAGGATGGCGGTAACGGCAACGTCTTTATCTCATTTTTTCCTGTAGAAAAATGTACAGCTGATTTTTTCATGACGCAACGTCAACACATAAAACGACGTCAATGATGTCGGTTCGGTCACATCGATCGCTGCGCCGACCTGTCGGGATAAACGGCGGGCGGGTTCCTCATTGTGTCACTCTAACCACAAACCACATTCCATTGGTCCACCTCTAGGTTTTTTCAGACTATACATTTTTGATGAATTAAAATTGAAACTTCCCTCATATTTTTTTCCAGACAGGCTTGGACAATTGAAAATGCCCATGGTCAATTGGTGCGAGATCTCGACTTTAATCCAAATAAACAATACTACCTGGCAAGCTGTGGTGACGATTGTAAATCTAAGTTCTGGGACATAAGGAATCCAACGGAGCCAGTTACAGTGCTCTCTGACCATTCACATTGGTTGGTAACTTTCAAATACACTCTTGTATCACTAGCTCTTTCAGTGCCAGAAATACAGGTTTTAGACCGCTTTTCCCATCAAAATTTCAGGAGAAAAAAAATTCAGATAGACACCCCAAATTGGCCTCAGGATGTTTGTTTCTACGTCTTCTTTCAATAAAACAATCATGAAAACAGATTTTGTGGTGGGAACATTTCCAAAAAATTGATCACAAAAACTACATTTTTTGCAAAAAAGGCCAATTTTAGCCCCAAAATGAGGTGCAGCACAACCACCCAGTCTCCCCCAGTCACAAACACCACACAATTGCACTGTCCACAGTGAGAGAGCCATATAAAACAGTACCTGGTATTAGAGATTGGTGAGACATCTGGTGTTCATCTGGTGAACTGAAAATGTCCGAAAAATCCAATGACGTACCAGTACGTCTTTGGCACTGAAAGAGCTAGAATGATTAGAAAATTTTAAAAGTTGGATCACCTGTTGTTATCGAAAATTTTAGAATGCCAATCATACTCCCACTGACCTAAAGGACCACAGTATTGCAACTTTTTCTCAACAGCCAGCAGCGCCACCGCGCCACTCACTCCAACCTACATGTAAGGGACAAAACTACGTTGTCAGCGATTTAGTATGTTAATTTCGTAATGGATTTTTGTAGTACGTGTTGCTGACACTAGGTGGCTTCCTCTATGTCGGCAGTCAAATTACCCATTAAAGATCGCATACCATGGTCCTTTAACCCGTTAACTGGGTAGACGTCATACTACGTCATTACGGAAACCGGGGAATCCTCAGAAATACTCGAGGATCGTAATAGTACGCCTTACAAGGAAATGGCGCATCACAGTGCGTAGGACGTTATATCACGTCTTGAACCTTGTGTGTCAAATGCTTTTTTTGGCGAATTTTTTAAGAAAGAAAAATTAGAAGTAAAAAAAATTACACAGTTAATGGGTTAAGTGGCCATTGGAGGGGAATTTGGATGTCAAAAGACATGATGGCGGTAAACTGATTCACACTTAGAATAGAAGGCAGTTGCATAATTTTTAAAATCCTCTTTTTTCCCATTTTATTTCAGGGTATGGAGTATACGCTACAATCATTTTCATGATCAACTAGTGCTGACATCTAGTAGTGATAGTCGAGTTATTCTAACCAATATGGTGTCGATATCGTCAGAACCGTTTGGTCACCTGATGGAAGATGAGGATGAAAGTGATGAGGAGGAACAACAACCGAGGGAAAAGTAAGCGTGAAAAAAGTCCTTTGGGTGTGGTACCCCCGGAATGTGGATTACAGATCCATGTTTTCTTAACTCATCTGCCCCTAGGTTTGAGCAGACGTGATCTTCTGTTGACGTTTTCTAAAAGCCTTGAAAATGAATTGGAAAAAATTTGAAGAAACATTCTTAAAATGGTTGATAGGAACAACTTTTCTTCAAATATTTTTCAATCAGTACTGTAGGATGTGAGAAAACTTTGACAGAAGATGTCGTCTGCTGGACTCCAGGGGCAGATGAGTTAAAGTGCCACTGTGTGCATGAGGTATGCTTCAGTACCACTCCCCTGGCAGTGGAATTGGGAACCAAGACTGTCCTGTCCAACCCATACAAAGCAGTATAACATCTAGGCTAGACTGATACTACATGTATAGCGAAACCATAGCTGACCAAAATGGCTGCCATCCTTTCTATATTTTGCTAAATTATGTAACCATCGCATTTCAGGTCTCAGGACGGTGTTATCAGTACATACGAAGAACACGAGGACAGTGTGTATGCTGCAGAATGGTCCTCATCTGACCCTTGGCTGTTTGCTTCGTTGAGTTATGATGGACGTTTAGTTATCAATCGAGTACCAAAGGCAGAAAAATACAAGATTCTTCTGTAGAAATGATTCTAGTGCAATTTACATGTTGGAAGTGAATTGTAAGGGCATTTTCCTGCAAGTCAATGACGTTGGTTCGGTCGCACCGCCGACCTGTCGGGATAAACGACACGCGGGTTCCTCATTATATTTGGTAGTCAGTAGAATACCAAAGGCAGAAAAATACACAATTTTTCTGTATGTTGGAATGGGAATTTTTTTCCGGCTTTTTGGGCTGGCTTGCATAATTGAAATTTGAAAATGTTTCGTATAGCCATTCTATGATATGACAGTTGGCATAATCATTTTAGTGGCTGTACTAGATCTGCCAGGAGCAGTGGTTACCCATCTCAGAAATCAGCCCAGAGTCAGGATCGGAATCGGTTCAGCAGGTTGCGGATCTGGAGAGGGGCACCCCGGGCGCTTGCCTCCCCTTTCAGCCTACAAATCTATAAAATCGACCGTGAAATTCTAAAATTTGGAGCAAATCATTGAAATTCACTGCAGATTTCAATGTTTCTAGCACAGGGTGCCCCCCCTTTTCCGAAATCCTGGATCCATCCCTGGGTTCAGTATCCCTTTGACAAATACACCAAAATCCTCAGTATGTTGCAAAGACCTGGCTTTGCATTGCCATGGGGATCTAGCTCCTCCGTATTAGCACATCAAAAGCGACAATGTCAGGACTTCGCTTTGAAGATATCAACAACCTGCTGCGTGCGTCCTCCCGCAGCAGGGGTTTTTACCTCGCTCCTCTTCATCCACTCGCACATTGTGTGGAGTGTATGAAGAGGAACGAGACCAAAGCCCTGCTGTGGGAGTGTGGCTGCGTGGTGAGCAATGCCGGCCATAATAACCATCAGAAGCTGGACCTAGCAATAGCCAAGCCTCAGTGATGTTAAAACTGTGATGTTGGTGTAAATGGGAGAACTTTTCACTTTCAGACGGCAATAGGCTTCAAGATGGCGGCGGTGCAAACATTCGAAAAATGTCTGCACTTTTCAGTTGAAGTAAACAAGAAACGATGGGGTAATATGTCGGTAAATTGGCCCACATCGTTTCGATAGATCAATACTGAATGTCATGGTACCTAGATTAAGTATGAAACGAATTACTTTTCACGATGTCACCGTTTTTTGGTGCAGTGGTCGTATATTTCCGAGTCGGTCGACTGGACGGCCGCGAGTCAATCCTAACACAGGTGGCGTACGTCATCACGTAGCGTTGTGCACTTGGCGACGTCATAGTTGCCTATCCCGTCAGTATACAGGTCCGTGGTACCATGGAGGTTAGCAAATCTTTATCTGTTGTATATTTATGAAAATAAACATGATGTACTGTACATGAGGAGCCTTGTTTTTCAATTCATTTCCTCACACGCTCAACACCATTTCCATCTCACCTTTGGTTTGTATGAGGCCTCTGCTTTACTCTTATCTGCCTGTGGTAAGCGATACTGCAGGGGCGGAGCCAGAATTTTTTTGCAGGAGGGGTCTGAGGATGGCATAGCAGGAAGAGTAACAAAGGTGTGCTCTGGTGGCCTCCACCCCCCACCCCCCATGATGGCATCTAGATGCTCCGAAATGAAATTTCAGCAATATTCGTAACATGACTAACACTATTTTACACATTTTGCAAACCTGTGAGCTGTGAAGGCACCAAGCAGGCGGATCTGGGTTTCCTGACCAACATTCTAAGTTGGGATTTCTGGCCAATCATGAGAGATGGTTGGTTGCTGAGAGAAGAGGGGCAGGGCCGTATTTAACTTTTTGGTCCTGGGGGGCAAAAGCCACCGGGGGCAGAATACCTTTTTTGATGTGCTTTGCCCCAAATCCGCATGAAAATCACATTTTTGGTTGGCTCTGGGGGCAGCTGCCCCCCCCCTATAAATACGGCCTTGAGGGGGGTCCGGACCACCTGGATCTACATGTACACCAGGATTGATGCGACCGAGGAGACCATTGCAGGCTCATGAACAATGGCAGCCTTCTCTCAGGAAGGAATTTCTTACAAGATGAATAATGAAGGATGGACAAGACGTCATGGACCGGAAATCTGGTTGATCATAGTGGAGGTGGTTAAAGAATGGACCAACTAAATGTTTCAAAGATCCAAAGAGTACTTTATTGATTTTAACACTTCCACTTCTTGGTACCAATTACAGATTCGACATGATCAGATAGTCAGCGTGGTATACTGGCCCTTCGACATCACAATTCTCATTCCCAAAGAAGGTCACAACAAGAACATGTATTTCTGTCAGAAATTATCTCCTTTTACCAGTAAAAGCTTTGCATAACATGGATAACTTACTGCCACAGTATTAGCAAAGGTGAAACATGTTACAGTTGCAGACGCCAATCTTGATTTTATACTATGTATGAGTTTGAAGTATTCACTCAAAATGTGACCCGTGACAGCAAAATGAGTCGGAATACGCGCAGAAGACCCAAGGTGAACCAACNTAAGTGTCTGTAATAAATAAAATACTTCACATTATAATTTCCAGCAGTGCTGCCTGAATCTCCTAGATTTTTTGCAGATCTGAACGAGTTAATCAAAGATGAAAATAAAAATTTAATTTTGTAACATCCATTCTCTACTGGAGAATTGCCCAATTATTAATCGCTGATTTTTCTTGAGAATTTCGTTCAAGTGAGATATGGAACTCTCGCAATTTCCCATCTATTTCACGCAATTCATTTAAGTGTTCCTCCAGACCACACTGACTGATTACAGGATCATCAAAATGGGCAATATCAGAGAGATTGTTACAATGGGCATTGAAGTCCCCACCCATGTAATATTAGTAATGTACATCATGTTTGGTTTTTAAATCAGTAATATCCTCCTCGAGATTATCAAAGGTATCAATATTAGCATATTTAGTTCCTTCTGCGGGAGTGTAAACTGCCCCAACCACAATATTTTTACTAAGACCAAAGATGACCTTTTGTACTGGTGCTGTCATCTGGATTTTCTAGTCGTCCGGGTTCCTCATTGCTAAAGTGTCCAGTTTGTACAGACCGATGTACACAACTGGCAACCAACTATTCAGCCAGCAAGGCTTTATCAATATGGCCCCGTGGACCCAGAAATCACTAATGGAGAGATGAACGCTAGGGGAACGTATTTTTAGAATACTCACCAACTTTATTTTTAACAAGAGCCCCGTGCACCTTGCGCTCAGCTGACTATGACCTGCCAACTGAATAGAGGTTGAAACAGGGGGGAACGAGACACAAGTACGAATAGTGCGCCTTTTTAATGGTTAGCAAGCAAATATATAGCGTTCCTCATGGAAATCTCAATGGAGAGAGGAACAATAAGAATGCATTTTTAGGAAAACGCATCAACTTCATTTGTCAATGAGACTAAAAATATGGGGCCGATTTCACAAAGGGTGTTTAAGCTTTACACGCGTGTAACTTCGGAAAATGCATGGTGGAAGTGTGTGCATTTAGTGAAGTTACACGCGTCTAAGTCATAAACACCCTTTGTGAACATCAGTGGCGAGTGCCTAATCGTGGGAACCAATCAGAACACCTGTTACTCACTAAGGAGTAGAATGATTGGCTGATGGGAAAGGCTATTGTTAGGGTTAGCCATATATCTTAACACAGAGGATACAAGCGTCCACGATTAGGCGCTCGACAGGCCTCGAAATCGGCCCATTATGATTACATATGAACAGCACAAACTTTCACAATGTTCAACTATACATGGTCGAATATATTTACATCACAACATCGTCACAATGACTTGACAATGTTTTATGCTACTAGGCCGACAGGCACCGAGAGATCATCTGAGAATTACAACACCTCTCAAACAAAGGAAAGACAGAAGCATTAGGTTTCTGGGCCCCTTTACTCCGGCTGGCAGAAATAGCCAGCACTTCAACAATGAATGTTTATTGACCAACAAATAGGATTAATTGGAGGTGGTTAAGCTGTGAGGATCTTTCGGTGAACAGCTTTTACCCCCACTGAGCTCAGTGTTTACATAGTGATTTAAAGTGTTTTTCAGAATGCCCAGTCATTTTTGCACTCATCTTACCTTGCAATGGAACTTAAAGGTGCTCTAGTTCGAATTGTAAACATTGCGGTTTGTTTATTTACATGGTTGATTATAATAGTTATTTTTCCTCGGACAGGTGGCAGCACCGTGTATACCAAAATATTAATGTTATCTATTTTTATATCTATCTTGATAAATATTGTTGTAACTGAAATATATTTATGATTTTATGCTCAAAAACAAACAAAAATGAAATGGTCCATGGACCATGTGCTCACCTGGGTGAGAAAAACCAGAAAAACAAATGACAATTTTGTTAAATCGAAATGTTCCAGGGTCATGTATCCTCGTTAGATGCACCTGATAAAAATTTGGAGACATCCAGTTACAGTTCAGGAGTTACTGGACTTTGAGCTTTGGTTTTGACCACCTGGTGGCCAAGCGGAGAATTGAATCGGACTGAAAAGTGGTGTCATAGGTCATCTGACATAGGGGTGTATATGTACCAAGTTCCACGTCAATAGCCCAAGCAGTTACGAAACGCGCCACCAAATGACTAAGTTTTGAACTTTGACCTCTGTGACCTTGAAAAGTAGGTCAAACCAAAAACCCGTTATATATGTAATGTACCCTCATTAGATACACCTATGATAAAAATTTGGAGGTGATCCAGTCATTAGTTCAGGAGTTATTGCACTTTTTGTGTTTTTGGTTTCCGCCACCTGGTGGCCAAGCTAAGAGTCGAATCGGACCGAAACTGGGTGTGGTAGGTCCTCTGACCTAGGGGTATATATGTACCAAGTTTCAGATCAATAGCACCAGCGGTTACGAAACGTGCCCTGCTAACGGACGACGACGACGGACGACGACGACGACGGACGACAGACGCTGACCCACGACAATAGCTCACCCCAGGTGAGCTAAAAAGTTGAGAAAGGCGAGATTTAATTCAATTTTATCTGATTTGTTAGTACCAGAAGTTGACAATAGGTGGCACACTGTAATGTTTACAATTCGAACTAGAGCACCTTTAACCACAAACCACAAATGTTTTTGATCTAAAATGTAAGGTCGAATTTAGGAATTCAAACGCTAAATTCGATGTACCAAATCCTAGGGATATCATTGCAAACATTTTCAATTCGTTCAGGTAACTCCTTGAGGTTTTTCTGTTCATCAGCCAGAGAACCACTAAGAGGGATTATAACACTTGCGGTGTTAGTTGCCCGACTCAAGGATGTTTGGAATCACCCCCAGATATCAAAGGAAGGCAGGGGTTCCGACATTTCTGAAGTAAAGGAGCTGAAGAACGTAATGAGGGGGTCAGCAAAATTGGGGTCAGCTGGTTATGGTCATTGTTTATTACTCATTATTACAACCTCACTGATACACCTTACATATCATAACCTATTTCTCTCTGTTATGAGAATGTTAACCTGACGAAAGAGACCCCTTGGAAGATGCGCCGCCAACGATGACATGCTACATGTTCGTGATATTAGAGCGAACATCGTGACAATTGACAGGTCTAAAGTGTCAGGTTGTTACCGTTGAGGATTTTGCTGATTTTTGCTGTGATTGCTGCCTTCAAATCACCAATTATTTGAGGCTTGTTCTCATAGTCATTATCCTTGAGATACCCCCACAGATAAAAATCCTGGGGATTAAGTACGATGAATGCGCTGTCCGCTCATCGTCACACTCATTCCTGCATTAAGGGAGCCTTAAAAGCCGAGGATTCCATTGGAGCACATTTTGGAAAGAACATAAAAATTCTCTGCAAACTGACTCAGATGGCTCAAACTTTCTGGAATGATCATCCATAGACTGAAGTTTAAGTCTACCAAATTTGAAGAAATTTGATGGACCTGTCTAGGACCAATTAACATTTTTATGCGTTCGGTTTTTTGGGTCACCCTTTACTTCAGATGTGTACAGCATTGCCTAGTACATTTGTGTGCAAAATTAAAATAAAAGCATTTGCTACGCAAGTCTTTATTTACATGACCCAATGAAAGTGTGTGACTCACTGTCGGTCCATTGAATCAGAGTGATGCAGTGGAAGCATTGCGCTTGTCATCTCTGAGATGTGGGTTCGATTGCCAGTCAGGAGGCCCATAGGCCTACTTCATTCATGCATGAAGAATGCGACAGCTTAGAAGACCCTCTGGTTTCCTTCTGCATGACAGCGCCATCTACATGTATTATCACATCATGAATGAAGTCATGACGTATATGCACGCGCCCAGCTAGGCCTTCATGTCATGATTTACATGATCACATGAAGGGTGTACTGTAGGATTGAAATGGAATCGTTCCTGCATCCTCAGTTGTGACAGGCGTTGTGTGTTTGCACTGCACCACTCTGACACCCCAACAATCATCACGTATAGGCCTACATCACGTGACACATTTCACGACAAACATCCATTCACTGTTTAACCCTCTTCCTTGAACTCTCCGGCATGTCTGTTTATCCTTATGTTGGGAGTATTGTGCGCCCCCGCCACCACGACATGATCACTGCCGACAGGGACAAGAAATTTTTGTCCAGAGCTAGAATCTTTGTATTTCCACTCAGAGAATGCATTATTTTTGAATGTCGCTCTTCCCAAACACCAGTGATCACCTCGGTCACACGTCACAGTGACCTCACCAGCTGCTGTGGCTGATATATTCCTTATATGCCTTTGCTGTTCAACACCAAACGGTTTACTGGTGTCGATGTTTTTGAGATGGAGGTCTTTTGTGATCTCATACGCATGAACAACATGACCATCTGCGATGTAGATATATCCCCCTCCGCAGGCGATGGAGCGGGAATTAGATTTAACATTCTTCTCGAGTACGACAGATCCGTCCTCTTTAACAACGGTAATTTTATCACGATTACCGTGTAAGATGACGAACTGTCGTCCGTCAAAGGCGTCAAATCCCTCAACATTCCCATCCAGCTTAAGTGGAAGAGTGGATCTTTTGTAGCCAGCACGCCGGAGGTCGAAGATGTGGATGGTGTATTGACCAGGACTACCTCCATCGCAAACCGCCACCAATGTTCCCTTATCAGGGGTCACAGCCAGATGTAACAGACCCTTGATGTCTTTAATGGTCTGTTGCTGGACCCCTGATATGTCGTATATGTCAACACCAATCTTGTTACCGGAATGATCCGAGTACACCAGAGCGAACAGGTCACCGAGGTTTTTAATACTGTGTACTCTTCCAGCTTCCTTTGTGAATAATTCTCTGCATCCTTGGCATCCCTGCAAAAGAAAACAATGCTTGTAAGACAAATATTACCAGGGTTGTTTCCGACTTCAATTGTTCTATCATTCCATTGTTGTCCTTCATCCCTCGAATAGGCCACACTTCCTTGTTCCTGCAAATGCAAAAGAAACGATTGTGTCAGATTCGTTCCCAACTTCAATTGTTGAGTGTATTATTCCATCATTATCATTCCATTGTTGATGGTCGTGCTGGTATCGCTTGATGTTCCTTCATCCCTCAAACACTTTGGCCCGAACTTATAAAGGATGTCTATCTGTAACTGGCCAAGACAGGTCTAAATTAGTCGTTTAGAAATCAGTCTAGCTTGGACGTGTCTAAACCTGCCGTCCAAAGATAGACAAGTTTGTCTAAATAACAAAGGAATAGCAAAACATGCCAGGGGGCTTGTTTTGCAGTTGTCTAAGCTTGTGATTCATTCATAACTTCATATTTTATGGTCTTAAAAGGTGTCCTAGTGGCCTTAGATGATATGCATGAAAAGAAAACGTGGCTACGAAAAATATTCAAGGAAGTACGCCAGAAACTTAGGTGGGCATTTACTTTTGACTAAGGGTGTACTATCCGTCTAGTCACAACAGCAAATAGACCTATGATGGAAAAAAGATATTAACTTTTCCCGAAACCAAGGCAGAACGACTGAGGGTGGAGCACTAGGATTTTACGATATGGCTCAATTTCCTGGTGTCCCAAGCTGTCTATTTCATCTTGCTTGACCAGACATCCGTTCGGTTGTCATCGACAATTTCCTGGTCATCAGTTTTTACGAGGTCTATTAAAATATCTCCGCTGGTCGGACCCGGAGGGGGGGGGGCGGGTGTGAATTTTTGCCACACGTAAAGCGCCCCTGTCGTTCGTCCGCTCTCGACAGAAGATAGGCCGTGACATGGCGCGCAAATGAGGTCATACCCCTTTACCATTTATTACACAATCTTCTGAACAATGGTAGTGTGATCGGCGAGGCACGTTTAATCACCTGTTGGACTTGACTAGCTAGACGTATGTCTTCGCGTTGTTCAAAATTCCGATAAACACCAGTGTTTTGGTAGACTTGTCTAACTGCCGTCTTACAAATGTTTAGGCTTAAACAAGTCCAAGTTAGATCGGCGAAAACACCTTTTATAAGTTCGGATCTTTATATTTAACCTTTCCTGTTCCTGCAAAAGAAACCAATATAACCATGCATGATCAGCTTTCTTGCTGCCGTAATTTTTCGCTCAGTTTCTGTTCCGCCGCTCCCGGCTACTTGTGCCACCGTTCTAAAAATGGCCGAATTCGTCCTAGTTCAGATACAAGTCCAGGCAACGAAGCTGATATGAACCCAGATTCAAGGTAAGTTATGCTCTGGATAGGCCCAGTTGGTGACCAAGATGATTATCTATCTGTCACTTTAGCCTCGTCAGCAACAGAAACCCAGTTTGCTCGATCGAAGCGTTACAAAATGAAGTGACCCGTTCCGCATTAAAAAAGACACCAGTTCGGCAGTAATTTGCGTTATTTCATTCTTTTTTTAGCCCTGTCTTGAACAAGGTAGATGCCATCTGATATGGTCCGTGTCTGCGACAGCGCATTTTGCGTGAAAAATGTGTCATTTTCGAGGAAATGTGCAGAATATCCGCGGTACGAGTACTTCGCATTGACGAATAGGTGCAGTCTGGATGGAAACATGAGAAATTGACAAGAAAGATTGACAACTGACGAAAACGGATGCAGAATGCGAATTTCCTCACAACTTGCATCTTTGGCTCTGGCCTGTTTCTCTCAGAGACATTTTGGAAGAGGCAAACCTGCATGAGGCCGTGGCCCATTTAGTTGCCTCAAGAATGAGTGTCTTGTCGCCAGTTTTGCTTGCAATTTTTGGGAGCTAGGAGCGTTTTTGTCAACACGTGAAATTTATGTTACACAATGTATACATTTCAAACTCTAGAGAAATGTCGATGGGGAGCCCAACGCATATCTCCCCGCTTTCGATAAGAAGTAACGGTGACATGGTTATTTTTCCTCTGTCGTTATACATCGACCCCTGGTGGGAAGATGCCGAGTTTGATCGACATAAATTGGGGGTTGGGCACATTAGTAGGCGAGTACCTACCTGAATAACATGATTCCAAAGTTTCAGGTTCATATTTTTCCGATGAATTTAGGCAATAGTTGCGAAGTTGTATCAGAACCCTTCTTTGTAAAGTTGACTCCTGTCCTTGAAAGGCAGCCAATGTCAAAACTCATACACCACCACTCACAATTTTATCACTTCATCACAAATAGTTAATAGCCCTCGTTACACTACACACGGGTTTTTTCTGTTCACACCTGTTAAAAACGTGGTGTAATTATTCCCTCCGAGCTGGAACGGTTTTGGAGGGCTTAATTTAGGTCCCCGTCACAAAATTTGAGTAGTGTTGACGGGCACCGGGCCTCAGGAGGGATTGTTCAGAGCCGGGCTAGACCCAGGTGTAAAAAACCCCAGGGATTTCTATGTAGTGTAACCACGGCTATTGAACAATGCCCGGGCCATAGACGTGTTTTTACCATATTTCTTGTGGTTTCTAGGAATGTTTGACCCCTGTGACCTTGAAAGTAGGTGTCGGCCAAAACCCCATAATTTATATGATCTATCATGAAACTGTTAGGGATAGACCATCACGCAAAATTTCGAGTCATGTTATCGGTTATTCTGTGAACTAAGCATGCACCACCATATATAGTCGCTCATTCTGGCTTCCATCAGTGCCGCCATTTAAAAAATGCTTCGAGCACAAGATTTTTTGCCTGATGCGCTACCCCAGAAGATTTTGGATTGGTACATGTGTGCACTGCTTTGCTTTTGAGGACAAAAATTGGATAAAAGTTTAATATCACATCACACAAAATTTCGTCACTTCATCACAATTAAGGAGTAATGACCATAAATGTGTTTTTCGCATATCACCCCCTGGTGGAAAGACAGAAAGTTGGATCGAAATTCCAATAGTGTTGTGCACATTAGTGGATGAGTAGCTAATATATCAAAGTTTCAAGCTCCTCCGTTTAACAGTCCAGAAGGAGATATCACTTTCAGCTGGACAGCAAGACAGCCGGACGGACCGACGGCTGAGGGTAAAACAATGGGTCATATGAATAAAGACTAGCAAATGCTTTTACTTGAATTTTGCAATACAATGCACTAGGCTATGCTGTACAAATCTGAAGGTTAAGCATTTACTACTCTTTATTCATATGAGCCAATATCGCGCTGACTTTTTTTCGAAAAGTGGGGAGATAATTAATCCGGGAGCAAAAGGATTAATCAAGAAACCATTTTTTCTCAAAACATCATTTACATCGCTGATTTCAAGTTTTCGCAGGCTCTGAAAGCTATGTGGCTTCCCGAAATTGTATTGAAGACTTACCCTGCAGCCAGAATCATCGAAAGTGTCTCTTGTGGCCGCCCTGGATTGATCTTCAAGAGCACTGCCATCTGAAAACCAAATACGTTTGTCTCAGTCAGATTTGTATCATCTAAGGACGAGTGAAACAAAACCAAACATCTGATGTGGATTATGAATCAGCACTGTGGATATCTATTTCTGCTCAGCACAGAAGGACCCTAGTTCCTGCTGAAAGATGACTTCTAAAAATAACCCCCTAACGAATTTCAAAGGTATGATTACACACCAGTAACATTATCAAATGCGGGGGAATGGGGTGCCAAGTCGGCTCCACGCTGTATAAGTAATTTGGAAGTTCAAAAAAGTACAAAATACAATGCTTGGTTTTCGACTGATACTGCATGCACTTTTCTTACCCCGAAATCTGGAGCAGAGTAAAATGCATTGCCTGTTTCCCATGATGTACATGCATATACTAGCTGCAAGCAGCACCAAAACGGCGGTGATAACGTTCCTGTACATCTGAAACAGATGGGATGGAATGACCAGTCAGACTCCACACGAAAAAATAAGCGAAACTTGCTTCGCAGCAAATTTGATAGTCCCCACAAATGGGAACTTTATAAAAGGTACTGTAGTTCCCATAAAAAAATTGCCAGTTTTTCATTCTTGTCATCTGAAGAAACTGTTGTGAAACTCGAGTCACTGTGCTACAACCTCCATCTATTCAGAAACGTCAACTAACCTAATTAGTACGCGAGCATATGTGATCTTGTTTTGACTGGAGACTGACAATGTGACTTTGTTGTGTCTGGCTTGGGACCATTCCCATTCCAGCACATGGCACTGTTTACGTACAGATCGCCTGCTATTGGCTGATTTCGGCTTGACCTCGCGAAAGTTCAAGTTCACGTTTATTCATGAGCAAAATTGTGAATATTTAACAAAAAACGCTTAAAAAGTGATAGAAATCGGCAGACTTCTGAAAATCTTTGTGCGTCATGCACTTGATAAAATTACCATCTATGAGACTGTGGCAATGGATCCTGACTTTATTCAGTCGTATGACTGGGCTACCTCCATAATTGTCGTGTAATGAGCCAAAAACCAGGGGTAGCCGCATAGAAATTCCGCTAGCTCTAGCGGAGCCCATCTGCCGATAGTGCTGTACATTTTTCCATGCATTTTAACACCGATACTATCGGTGTTAAAATGCATGGAAAAAAGACTGTCGAAGCACTAGCGGAATTTCTGTGCGGCTACCCCTGAACATTAACCTAGTATCACAATATCTTGATACGGACCGATATGACGGATCCTCGCAAATATCTGAGAACTTCCAGGATCAGTCATCGAAAGTCAAAGGAACCTATCTTAAACCCATTTCTTGACAACAATGCTTACCTTGAGATTTTCATTTTCTTTCTTTGCTGTCTGCAGTTTAGCGTTGAAGTCTTCTGACTGTGTCGCCGTTTTTTGGGAACCGTAGGAAAATCGCATGGTGGAAGAAGCAGAAAGAAGAAGGACATTTTTTAATCTCAATATCGTCAGCACACTGACAGGTGTGCTGACCATAACTAACTAAATAGGGGCGAAATTCCTTGAATGTTTGAACCTCTTGCACCCTGAAATGAAGACTAACCTCGCCTCCGAGAACTTCTTTCTCCTTTTTCAAGCACTCAGTGCTTTTATTTTTCAAATTCAATTGCGTCCTCGGATAAGATTATGGTTATGATTCAATTAATCATATCACTTTTAGCAAACAGATTCATCAACTCTCCAAAGAAATAATCGGAATTCTACATTATGATAATTTCTTCGTGCTCTTCGCTGCTCAAATGATTTTAAGGTGATACTTTAGATGCTTGTCAAAGTGAAGTAATCAACTAAATAAATCTCGAATGTATTAGTCTAAATTGATAATTAAGTCTCACCTTGCCTGTGAGGTTTTTCTTCTCGTTCTTTAAGTGCCTAATGTCTTCATTCTTTGAATCCAATTGCGTCCTCAGACCTCGGGATTGGGCCTGTAAGAGTCATGTTACCGGTTATTCTGTAAACTAAGCATGCACCACTAGATGTTCATTCTGGCTTCCATCAGTGCCGACATCTCAACTATGCTTCGACCACAAGATCTGCGCCTGACGCGCTACCCCAGAAGATTTTGAATTGCTACATGTGTGCACTGCTTTGCTTCTGAGGACAAAAATTGGACAAAAGTTTATTATCATATGGACCGAGATGATGGATCATCGTAAATATCTGTGGCCTTCCAGGATCGACATTCAACAGGACCTGTCTTAAGCTACGTTTAGCTGACACGCGGAATGCGGATTGCGGAAGCGGAAAATGCAATGCATTTTCGCATACAACATATCGCCTCCGCCAGGGATTCCGCGTCCCTATACCGCATTCAGGATGTCTGGTAAACGCAGCTTAAAACACATTTCCCGACAACATTGCTTACCTTGACATTTTCTTTTTCTTCCTTTTCTCTCTGCAGTTCAGCCTTGAATTCTTCTGATTGTGTCGCCATCTGTGTTTTCAAGTTGTTCACATGCAACAATATCATTATTATTTCAAAATATATCGAAAGAGTCTCCTCATTTGGGCGTCCTGCTTCTTAGAGATTTTTATTGTCTGTGTAGCTCCGGGCTGTTCAGTCTCAGGTTATTGTATTTTGTCTCCATCTGTGGTTGGAGTTTGGTCAAGTCATTGATCAGTCCGACAAATAAAGTCGACAAGTTGGAAACTTTTAGCAAACACTTTTATCAGTCCAAATTAAAAATTAACCTAATCCCAAAATTGCAAAGGAAAAATAGCAACGGAATGCTACAGCCATATCACGATCTTCCTGCTCTTCTCTGCGCAAATGATTTGAATGTAATAATTGTTTCATACCTCATGAAGCTCAGCGTTTTTATTCGCCAGCTCTTTTTCAGTATCTCCTGACTTTTTCTGCAACTTGGAGAGCTCCTTTTCCAGCGGTATTATTTGATCATCCTTTCCATCTATGAACATTTGTGCATATGGTGGGGTGGCATCCTGCAAGAGTTGGCGGAGATGGACGAAAGTGAACCAGGCAGAAAATAAACGAAACACACACGAAACATTTATTGAGAAATTGAGGAAAATTCTGAGGCAACACACACAGACATGACTGACAACGTGTAGTTTCTGAAAGCTACACTTGCATCAGTGTGTCCAGAAGCCTTTCTTTGAAAGTTACATCTGGATGCTGAGCGGAAACCTGAAATTAATCAATGAAGCTGACCAAATAAAGTCCACTCTGGAATATCTAAGGACCGGTACAAGTACCTCATGTTCCTTATTTTTCTTCATGGTTTCATCCAATAGTCCCTTGTTTTGTTGTGTCAACTTTTCCATCAGCACTGTGCTACACATGTCCTGCTTCTTTTTCTCATTCAATAGCAACTTGAGTTCATTGACACGGGACACAAGCTAAAATCAAATCAATAGAAAGGAAATAGGAGCTATATTACCGGTGTTCGCCCAGTAGACAGCATCATATAACCAAAAATAGATAAGCGAGTTATTAACATTCTTTGATGTTAGTGCGTAGGTGTGAGGCTAAGGTACCATCTGATTGAAGCCGATTTGTAGCCGTCAACGTTCTGAACAGACCATCATACCTCTGCCACACTCAGGTCAATCCCTTCATTTGCAGGCTGCAGAACTTTCTCTATGTCGTCTTTGTTTTTTGCTGAGTTGGTATGTTCAAACTGTGCAAACTTGATTTCACTCAGATGTGCCTGTAGTTGGTTTACTTTTTCCCAAATATTCTCGCCCATTGACAGCCCCTGCAATAAATAAAAATACATAATAGACATGATAGAAGTAATGAGTCACTGATTGATTACTGAACATGTTACCGGTATTCTAAATACAAATTTTGGCAATGTTCAACGAAGGAAAATAAGGGTAAATCATGCCGCGGGAATGCTGTCCAAATGTTGATGATAGAAAAATCTTGTGGTGATACCTGCTGTATTATATTGCCAGATGAGAACTCTGTTCACATCGTATGAGCTTACCTCATCACACTGAGACTTCACTGCTTCCAGCTTCTCCGAGACCTGTGACAGAGTTTCTTCGAGCTTGGTGAAGGAAGGCTTTTCTTCAGATTTCTTGGAAATGGAAACAAGGATTCAGAAACAACCAAGCAGACTGCAGGTATAGTACCTTTGTTGAAAATACCTTTGGTACTTAAAAGTGGAACAGGGTCTAGCTGCACTTCCATTACAACTTTTAGATCCGGTCTTAATAGTCATGATAGTACCGTATCTAAAATAAGACCGGATATTTCAAGGCTGGCGTTTTCACTACTGGATTTGAGGTTAAGTTCGGCTACAGGTGGCGATATGTGGAGTGAACAGGGACCTTATTCACAAAGCATCTGCTATTACCGGATCCGCAAAAGCCCTTACGGGTGGCCTAACGGATCCGTTAGAATTGAGCTACGCCGTATTCACGAAAGGTTCCGTTAGAGATCCGTTAAATTGCGGAGATCCGCTAATTACCGAGTTCCGTTACTTCGTAAGTCTACAGCTCCTCGCATGTTAGTGAGTTTAAGAAACCACACGTTTTTACGCTAACGCTAACGATAATTACATCAAAATGACGTCATGCACCCGCAGGAGAAATTACATGTAACAGATCCATTCGATGTGACGTCAAAATCATGCATTAACGTATGATTTCTTAAACTCATTAATGAATGTGAACGANTCAGGATTCCTTCATGTTTCGTGTTTAGGGGAAACTGAACGAGATGTTTATAAGTTAAACAAGACATTTACAAGACATTTAGATTTACTGTTTTCTAAATGCAGTGTTTAGGTCATCTGTTCATTTCTAATGGAAAACTAATCGCGTTTAGATGTTTAAAAAGTGTTGCATA
Organism: Notospermus geniculatus; assembly: GCA_002633025.1. NCBI lineage: Eukaryota > Metazoa > Nemertea > Pilidiophora > Heteronemertea > Lineidae > Notospermus > Notospermus geniculatus. Next base: position 76,827 of record NMRB01002848.1, read on the forward strand.
TTCCCGTTTAGTTTCGTGTTTAGACTTTAGATTTACAGTACAACAAATGATATATTTCGGCATTTTAGGCAACAAGACGTATGTTTCTAGGCGGATAGAACGCCTGTCCTGATGATATGTTCAGTTATATTCACGTAATGTGTTAAGTTGTGTTTTGTTAAACACAAAACTAAACGCTAAACGCGTCACCTGGATTTACAGTGTACCAACCTTTCCGGAATACGACTTGAACATAAGCTAAACATTCAGGAGAATGGTGATGTAATGTTAGCATGCCAGATTCAGTCGTTTCGTCACAAGTATATTTATTGTGGATTTTACTGTCGAAATGAACTTTCTGAATAACAAGATACATGTTAAATTCCTTGAATGGCATTGTCAAGATACATGTTCGAATGTTTTTCGTGGTTCAAGGCTAGGCCTATTCTCTTTACCTGGCAATTTAGTATACCTGTTTTGAGTGGAAAATACGTTTCAAAATGGAAGGATTCCAGTATTTTCTATTCGCGCATGCGTAATTGTCTATTTTTCCTTTGGAAAAGAACCTTACATCTTACGAAGAGGATCAATCATTTGTCAAGAATTCTGGTGTAGGTCTTGTGGGTATCAAGTTCAGAATGTCAGAACATACTTTACTATTAGATTACGCTGTAGTGTAAGAATAGGAGCCTACTTCTCGTGTGTAATCTAGACTTAAGTGTACTTTTCATAAACAGTGCTATTATATACCGGTACTGTAAAAGAACTCAAGAACGTACGGAATACATGACTTGTACGCAAATCAACGACAACGCCATGAGGGTGTGAAAGTCGTACGCAGGAGTGTGTAACATAATTAACAAACCTCCGATAGTTTAAACTGGCGCAAGTGCTTCTGACATTGCTTGGCCCAACACGTCCGTCGGAGTATATTGCGGGATTCGAACCCCCGACCTCTCACAACCGGCACCCCCGCCAGCATACTTTCCAACGTTTACATATGTACCTTCAATGAAATGTTTGCTCTCGTTGGCCAGCCTCATTTGCGGCTTTCGAAGGTCATGCAAGATGCCTTGTGCGTGCGTAGCGCCGCAGCAGAGTTCTTACTTCGGCCAGCGTAATACATGTATGCTCATAAATGACCGATCAAAGCTTATGCTCTCTCTGAAACAGCGAAAGCAACATGCACCCACCTCGGACGGTAAGTGCGGGACGATGGATTGACCAGAATGGGAAGTAGTCTTCGCGGCTTTAGAAGAAAAACGTGACATTGGAACAGGTTGAGTATTTTAATTATCATTGCAACGTTGCACATGTACTTTTTGTACTGTCCTTTAATGACCTCGGGGCTTCCGGCAAATCGGCGTTTTGTAACAATGATCACAGGCTGCCGCAATTATCAAGTCGAAGTCGATCACAATAATGAATCGCAGGAAATACTCGTCAGCCAACCCACATCGACTTGATCAATGTTAATAATTCTGTAGTATTATTGATGGGCCGTTTCGAAGTTGGTGAACCAAATCTTTCTGTAGCGGATGGAGTAAAAAGATCTTTATGTTTGCTCCGAGATGATTGTTGTTCGCCAAACGTACTTGAACACCCTTCAACTGGTTTGTCCTATTCATTACCCATGTCTTTAGAAATGTCATGCGCTTGCTTTATTTAGGACGTGGACCTCCACAGATTTAAACTGATAAATCACATCTACTGACAAACAACTTAAAATTTCAAATGGTTTTAGCAAATAGGAATGACCTTTGCTTGCACAATGTGATAATTGTACTATATTTGAAACACCTTTCTCTACTAATAGTTTCTGTATGTATCCTAAATTGAAGCGATTGTATTTTTAAAATATTAAAATGATTCCAGGCAGAAAGTTTTCAGTTATATTGTATGTTGTATTGTAGTATTAGAATTAACCTTTCCTCCTAGTTTCTGTATCCTAACGGGCCGTTTGTGTGTTCAAAAAAATTTAAATGATTTCAGGCAGGAAATTCTTTATGCATTTTCTTTATTATTTCTCTTGTTGTTCACTGTGACTAAGAGAACTAAGAGTGTATGTAGGTTAGATATGATTGGTAAAAGAATGGACAATAGCTTCATTATGGAGCCAGCGATACAGAAAATGATCCATCATAGTTTGATGCGTCTTTATATTTTGAGGGCATCATCAAATTACATGTACTCAAAAGTGACACATGGACCATTTCAAAGTGAATTGTCCAAAAAAAATCATACATTCGGTCATCACGATATAATTTGAGGGTATCATAAAAATCAAACATTCTTACATCACGATGTCTAGTGAAGTCACCGTCAAATGACTCCAATGGGACACATGGGCAAAGTGAAATATCCGACAGAACCAGACATTCTTGAATCAAGGTCAAGGGATTGTTAAAGTATCTCAACGAGCAACAAGTACTACCTCGAAAACCATCTTCCCACAGCAGGGGTTTTTACCTCGCTCCTCTTCATCCGCTGCGGTGACGAAGGGAGCGAGCAGTAAGAACGCCTGATATTCTCAGGATGTCGAAAACGGTTAAGTGAGCGAGTCCCCATTATAAAATATAAACTTACCGATGTCACAGCCAAAAGTAGCAAAAGGCACCTAACGCTTGTTGGATCCATTTAAACAGCACTTGGTCCATCCACAGGTTAACCAATATCCGGTTTATCCATCAGAAGAAAGTCGATTGCCGGGTTAACACGCAAAACGAGCACCTGCAACTCCAGTTCAAATGCTTAAATTTCTCGTCCTCTTGCTAGGAAATTGTAGCAAAGCTTATTTGAGCCAGGTAAACTGCAAAGGATGGTAATTAGCAAATCTTGCTATACGGAAATAGTAGATATTCCTCAGGTGGTTAACTGACTCCACGTGCCCAACCCGCGCGGCCTCCGCTCACCAATGCTTTTGGCTTGAACTGGTGCGGGTCGTTTGTTTACCCTCCTTTGAGTGCTTGGCGAAAGGCGGGCTTTCTTGACACAACTGACGCCGCTATTATGTAGACGTTTACCGTTTACGTGGGTTTTCAGTCCCGGAGCTGGTATCTCATCAGACATGTCAGAACGGTAACAACCTTTTTGATATGCATTACACTTTGCTACTCACAAAGCCTTTGCGTCAGACAGATAGGCTATTGCAGATCCTTACATGATCTGGTGCGGTTTTATGTCGCCAAATTATCACTTATCGTGTGTGACATGCTGATAACCGACCCTCGCTTGCCTTTACGGTATTGAAACAATCGATTTGTGTGGTTTTCTTCAGTCAAAATTTGGCTCAAAAGGCTGTACGTCGGCGATTTTGTGTGGGGCGTAAGTCTCAATGGAGCACTTCATGAACTTTGAATGAGAACTATAAAGTTAATTAACACTGGCATCAATAACTTTTGTCAACACAAGGAGGACTAACCTCATAATTTCCTATAAGTTGTCTGATCGTTTAAGCCTTTGGTTGGTAATGGGATCTACATGTAAAGTTAATTATTAATCTTTGAACTGAGGATTACGATAACTTTGAGAGTTTGAGAAAATCATTGAACCGATCAGCTCCACACGGTGTTTTCTATTACGAAGAACTACTGGTGTATACAAAAGTACTATCAAAAATTCATAAAGCGAGCGATCGCTTATGAATTTTTGGTACTATGCAAATTTAGAAAAATCCAGTAGCAGATTACATCCAACGCTCTTTTTCCTTTATCCGAAATTTTCGCCGGAGGGTCCAAGGACTTCCAAGCGAGAGACATGCCGCGAGGGCATGATGGGTGTGTTTCTTTCGTGCAGTGGCCATGAACTGTGACGGGCAGATCTTTGTGTCGTGATTGAATATGACGAAATCTGCTGTAATCAGGAACAAAGCTCTCATTCCGCAAAAAGATGTTCCTCCGGGAGGTTCGTCAAGAAGATATATACTTGATCTAAATGCAAAGCATTTCGTGTAACTTCATCACCGTCTCTGTGAAGGATTCCTGCGGTATCCTTTTGACCAACAGCTGGGGAGGAGGGTTTTGTCCATGCAGGACAATGTGGCTGTTAGGAAAAGACACTAAAATGCGGAGTTCGCGCCAGAAGGCGTGGCATCTGACGCAATTAATGCACTGCATGTCAATGGCAAACTTTGTTGAGAAGACCTTACATGTAGCTTACATGTATTTGGGGGAAATCAGTTAACATAACTAAATGTCGTGTCTGCGCTGTGGAATGATCGAAACAATTGGCTTGCAGATGTATGGGAGATGTCGTCTTTCGCTATTTGATGGACGTATGAAATAATATTTTTTAATGTTCAGTCGGCATGAAAAGCTAGAAAAGGAAGAACGGCTAATTGCCGTTATTGCTTTGTGCACACACACATTTTGGCTTCCACAAAATGCATTTGAAGTACTAGTTTCTGTAATTGCGTGGAATAACTAATCTAGCTATTCCAGGTGCGAGCGAAATTCTTGCTTTGAAAAAGGCAGTCCTGCATGTATATATTTGCACTTTGGATACAATTGACTGTTAAACATTTTACATCCTTAGCTCAGACTTATTTGTGTTCACATTGGTGTGTGTGTTTGTGTGACGCCAAACTCACTAGAAAGACGGCTTCTCGATTTTAATCGTGTATGCCAAAAACTTAATGTCAACATTGCACTGAAAAGGTAAACACGCCTTTCTTGGTGAGTGACATTACGGATCTGAACAAGTTGTTTACTGTTTTTCGATAGTCACAGGAGTCAGTATTTCAAGGCTGCTTAAGCACTTTCTGGGGAGGAAATGTCGCCGTTAACCGGCGCGCCCACAGGTACAGTGTACGTACGTACATGTACTCCCGGTCCAGGGGCCACATTTATGAAGCCTTCGCAACTTTGCACGCAAATCTATTGTTCACTGACTGCCTTACAATAGATTTGCGTGAACGCAGAGTTGCGAAGGCTTCATAAATACGCCCCCAGAAGCGTTAAATGCCAACACTCAGGTCACAGGGTGTGTGAACATTTATATTTCGTAAAATATTTTCACTGAATGATCCCCAAATCCTGGAATTGTGAGAGTTCTTTTTTTCAATCCTGTAATGTTTGCTGAGTACTAAATCCTTAATAAAAATCGGTCTTTTTTGGACGACTCAATCGTCATCCAATCAGAATAAGGAGATAATGGGCCTTCCCTCGTTAATGAATTTAGCGGGGGTTAAAAGTTGAAAGTGATAAATCAGCCCCTTTTCATTGAGTTAATACTGGTATCACGAAATGTTCTCAAATAGATTGAGAAATTGGAGCATTGTCCGGTTTACATGTAGCTTACTCGCTGAAACCGATCCTGTTTTAGATCTCATGGATAAGGCATGTACACCTGCAATGAGACCGTCTCAAATTGCCGGTGTCAAAATGTGGCTAATGGTCTCATGACTCGTCGATTGTGTGAGAATGACATTTAGAACAGACACTAAATCGAGGCCGAAAGCCGTCTTTTCTTATAACGTTGCCCGATTCAATGTTTAAGTCTATGGGCCAGTTTCACAAAGTCGACATGTGTAACTTCACTAAATGCACGCACTTCCACCATGCATTTGATGAAGTTTCACGCGTCTAAGGGCCGTATGCACCAACGAAGATTATCTTGAACTCAGGTTGAGCCACAACTTTTCAGTTTCATGTTTGCCAGGGCATGATTTGACAATGGAAATATTGTGGCTCAACCTGAGTTCAAGATAATCTTCGTTTGGTGCATACGGCCCTAAGTTTTAAACACCCTTTGTGAAATCGGCCCTATATTTCTTTGTCGGTTGCTGTGTTGTAGTTGCCTAAAAACTGGGACTGAAGTCAAGCTTATGGAGTTGTGCTACTCCTGACCAGCAACATACTCGAGTCTTTGGTGTAAAAGTTCTCATTTAGAATGCAGCCACCCGTGTAATACAAAGACACTTGGGCCCCCGGGATGTTTCCAAAATTGTCGTAGTCATGCGGCATTGTCATTATCCGCACTCTGGCCCTGAATAAAGTAACTTTCAGGTCTTGCGGTAGGTCGACTGGTTATTCACCCACCCCTTTGTTTATTAAGTCATTTGTGTCCTTGTCTCGGAATGATCTCAATGGAGACGATTATCTCTTCTATTATTATCCCCCTTCAAATGTCTGGGACGAAAATGGCCTTCCTGCTCTTGTAGCTGGAACTAAGTCGAGAATAGGTACAAACTGAGAACCGAAGAAGTCGAACGCTAACGAAACGAATATTTTATTCTTCAACAAAAGTTTTTTTTCTTTCCGAGGGGAATGAATACATTGCATATTGATAATAAACGGGACGTCGACTGCCAGAATCTTGCAAATTTTCGACCCCACCCGGGGTCTTCTTCAGGCTGGCACTTTCAAGTCGAGCTACCAGAAGTGTGAATTTTTTTGCATATTGATACGTGACAACCTACATGTAGTACAGACCTCTGAGAAAGTCACCCTGTGTGTAGGCTATCTGGACGGATGACATGCAGTGTAGGTACATTCTATGTATTGTGATTGTGGATACCGTATATATTCGTGATAAGTGCAGTACCATAGCCTCAAGATTTTTTATTATATAGCTAACCTGGACGCAGATGGAACCATTACAGACTACTATATTCTGATATATATCCAAAATAAAGCACAAAGAGCGACACACAACGGCGTCTCCGACACGTGCAAATATTCGACCCCAACCGGGGTCTTCCTCACGCACTTTCTTGTAGAGATTACAGAAAAGACAATACTTTGATAATTTATACTTTATCTTACGGTGATTTTCTGGATTTTCCAGCCCGATTCCTCTGATTCCTCTAAATCGACATGGCCGCCTATATTATAACAGAGAAACGATGCACGAGCTGAGATGTGCACGAACTTCACTAGAGGCATAAAAAAGTCTGTGCTTCTTCCATACCGGAGTGATGTATCATATTGTGGCTACATAAATTTTACACTTGCGGGCTTACTCGCTACTATTTTGCAACTGCCGTAGCAATGGCATTCGGGTGGTCGACTTTGGTTTTACCAGTTTGATTCACGAATGTCAAAAACTTTGTTTTCGAATCCAAGATGACCTTTCTTTGGTCCTTTCATCTGGGGCTCCACGTTCACATTCGCCTTCTTTTTCCACTCATGAATAATCGGCTGGACCTTGTCGGCGTCTTTCTTGCAACAACTCCTTGCGATATGGCTAAAGACGTCGCCTGCGAATGCCCCTATTTCCAGTAAGGTAATGAAGGAGGCGCCCAGCCAAAGACCAACCAGTCCACCAAAGTCGCTCAACAACTTGTCGATCTGTAATAAGAAAGGAATCAGAATCATGGAGTTGAGTTAGGACGATAAAAAACGGGGCTCTGCTGGTCGATTTTCCATCTTGTCCACGGGATCCTGTTGTAATATCTCGCCACACGCACTTGTTGCACCGGCAAAAAAAACATCATCGTTACATCTTATAGGAGACATTTCCCGGGTGGGACTTAAAAGAATTTTACTACACATGTAACTGTTCATCCCTGCCCAGTTCATGAAAGTTTGGCTCGCATACCACTAGCCGCCATCTGTGAGACACAGATTTGGTACCCGATCTCACCGCTATTGCTATCACTATTAGCCGTTAGTGTTTTGTAGAACGGGGCCCAAATCCATAAAAGCTCAGTTGGTTGCTAGTTGTGTACATCGGCCTGTACAAACTGGGCACTTTAGCAGGCAACTAAGCCTAGCAAGGTTTTATGGATTTGGTCCCAGGTGTCCCAATCTAAGAGACATTAGTCTAAGACAATTAGAGTATTACCGGGTATGATTCCGAAGTTACCACGTTTTCGTAGTTCAATTCTTCGTAGTAAATCGTTAACTTGACAATGTTCTCGTCGCTGTAAAAATACGGTGATGTGATGTTAGAGACAATTCAATCCTGTCTTAAGTAAGTTGTATTGTTTCCTTGTTAACACCCGTTATCGATATTTTGAAAATGAACCTCGATGGATCCAGGCCAGCTGAATCTAGTCTCGCTTGCCAGACGCTACGGGCTCACCCCTTCGGTAAATCACACTCCGCGTCTGGCTCTTTTAGAGATTAACAGTCGTGAAGACCGAGTGCCATCTAGTGGTGTTACCGACTTTTGAGCCCCAAATGTGCCAGTGTGTAGGAGACCGGGACGTCGGATACACACTGGGGCCGAGTGTAGCTGAATCACGCCGGTTGCTGTGAAGGGAACGACAAGATGGAAACACACTCAGCGATTGCGTTTGAACACTATGTTCTCGAAATTGAAGTGTGCTCATTGAACAGTAAAATGACCTACAAATCTTTACTGCGTGTCTTCATTTCGCCCCCAGTCTCTACCAATTTCTTCATGAGGATGCCCTAAGGAAAAGCAATGTAACATTACTACACATCTGCAACTAAAGGAACTGTAAATTCTCCCACGATTTGTAGAACACCATAAAGAAAACAAAAAGAAATGATGGCCAAAACCATTTGGCAGTAAGAGAATCATAAACACGTTGGCTTACCAGGTTTCCTTGGCGTTGTCAAGGTTGCATCTAGTGGGCATAAGTACATGTACACGTACCACCTGAAGATGGCTAGCCGTCAGTGTCACATAACTAACACGAGTTTAAAGGTAGTACACAGAGAGAGCATAATGAGCATTTTAAGCAAAAATCAGCCCGTTAAAACAACCTGTGACCTACCTTATAATGTTTAGCAGGGAAAGCGGCTGTTGATATACTTGTTTGATAATAGGTTGTCCTGAAATTAAGAATAGAAAAAAAATCATTGCGTTTATCTGAATGTTCTCATACAACTTTTTGTATCTAGTATATTTGAAAGATGAAGAGGAAAAGTAGACTAAGCTTGCTGTGACAGATAATACTTCACACTTTGATGTGTGTGCCAACTGTGCACCAAAATGTCTGTACATGTAGGTACACTGTAACACACTGGTCGGTGGTTCCATTAATCGTAGTAACTTGCAGCTTCCATGTTACTATTGTCAATTTTTTTAAGAAAATTTTTTGTTAAGAAAATTGATGTGCTGAGTGAACCAGGCTGTCCCTTATATGATTGAGTAAGGAGATCAGTTATAATATAGGTGACTGTATGAACATCGAACCTGTTTTGCAGATTTAAGTCATTGGATGTCTTCATCGTACTTACGAGCATG